>JARYGA010054295.1:0-25602 GCA_030545235.1 Helianthus tuberosus
TTACTGGAAAGTGTTACAAATAAACAAAAACATATTTCGATCGTGTAACATTAACTGTATGTTACATTAACACATTAACTAATGATATAGAAAAGTGTTACATTAAATAAAACATATTTTATTGTGTAACATTGCCATGATAGTATATTAACTGTATGTTACATATCACTCATGATGTGAACAAGTGTTACATGAACAAAACATATTTTATCGTGTAACATGCATTTTTGCTTTGATTGTTACATTTCTAACATAAAAAAATGTAACAACACACTTTATTTTTTACAATAATCTAAAAAGGTGTAACAATGCACTTTATTTTCTGTAACGTGCATTATTTATGTAACACGAAAAAATGTAACATGCATTTTTTCTTCGATTGTTACATTTCTAACACCCGGTTACATAGTGTTACATAAAAAATGCCTAGATCTTGGAGGTTCGTAACTAAGACGCAAAGAATTGTTATGAGAATTGTTACATAAAAAATAAACGTCCTTAACAATAATCCAACATATAGATGAAGTTACACCACGTGTAAACGTACATTTTCTGTATAATTTCAAAAAATGTAAACACCTAGTAAACAAGAAAAATGTTTTTTTTATCATTTAAAGGATATCCACATACATAAAAGTGTAACGTGTTTTATGTATAATTTGTTTTGTAACATTTTTTATTTATTATATACTGGGTAAACGAATGTATGATATTTAAAAGGTCTTTGTGTACTTTAACAAGAAAGAAAAGATACACTTTTCTTATTAAAAATGTTGAAAAATATAAATTCATAAAGACTGATATGACCATATGAAAGTACACTGTACTAGTCAACTTTTCCTAATTTCTCTCTCTTACTCATTTTCCCATACACTCTCTCTCTCTCTCTCGTTTTAATCCTTTTTTTTCAAAGATAATAATTTAAAATGTAACTGCAAAAAAAGTTGTTACACTTTACAAATAAAAACTGTTACATTTTACTAATAAAAAAAGAATGTAACTACAAAAAATGTAATATATTACTGATAAAAAAATAAATGTAACTGCAGAAAAAATGTTACGTTTGTAACTATCAAATAATCGGAAACATGTGTCTAGATTTGTTACATTTCTAACACCTAGTTACATAGTGTCACATTATGATACATACAAATTGTTACACAAAAAATGTTATATTGTTAAGACCAAATTTACTTGTAATTTTATGTAACATCTTTGTGTTACATAAAATTGTAACATACATTTTTACAAAGATCAAGTTACGTCACAATATATAAGAACCCTTTATTTCTATGTTACATAAAACTGTAACATACATTGTTTACAAAGATCAAGTTACGTCACAATATATAAGAACCCTTTATTTCTGTAACATGCCAAGTCATATGTGTAACAACAACAAAACCATTTTATTTCCTGTAACATGTGTAACATTAACAAACACAACCCCACTCTATTTTCATGTAACTACAATGACCTAACAATAATTTGTTTCATGTAAACAAAATCCACTTTATTTTTATGTAACCATAACACACATTTTATGGCTTACAAAAACTGATTTAACAAAAAAAAAAGTAGAAAATATTGTACCAGGATCCATATCTAATTCATCATCTTCGTATCTAATTCATCGCCATTTTCATAACTAAGACGCATAAAATTGTTATGAGAATTGTTACATCAAAAATATAACATGCATATAAAAATATAACTTTATTAACAAGAATCAAACAACAACAGATTTTTTAGATTCAATCATAATAACAATAAACAAGAAAGTAACTTAGATTTTAATCCAATACATAAGAACTTAAAATCAAATTGTTTCCATTTGTTCCGATCTGAAAAAAAAAAATCAAATTGTTTACATAAGAACAAATTTTACGCAAAAAAATGAAAAAATCAGTAATAAAAAACAACATATCCAGAAAACAAGAACTAAAAAACATTCAGCTTCTTGAACAAAAAAATAAAAAAAGTTGCAGATCTACAAATCACAAAAAATGAAGATCTATAAAACACAAAAAAAATGCAAATTTGAAAAAAAAAAAAAAAAACCTGAAAACAAACATACTTATGGATCTGGAGGATCTTTTAGATCTGGAACCACCGCCGACCACCATCGGATCTTGAAACCCTTGTCGAGGAACTACCCGAGCCCACCTTACAAATCTATTGAACCACTCAAAGAACTAAATCCGCAAAGAAAAACAGTGGTTTTGGTGATGATTTATGGTGGATCGATGAATATTTCGTTTGCCAAGAAACCGGATCTTGAACTACACCATCACCGGGTTGTTACGCTTGTAGATCTAGAGTTTTGGTGGTTGATTATGAATGATTTTGATAAGAAGAAGAATTTTGGTGGTTGATTTAGATCTGGAAGTGTGTGTGATTTAAGAGAGATAAAGAGAAGTGTGTGTGATTTAATAGAGAGAGAGAGGTGTGTATGATTTAAGAAGAAATGTCTGCACAAAAAAGCTGGAAAATGGTTATGAGGAAAGAAGAATGAGGGGCAAGTACAATTCATACACATCTAGTCAACATTAGGGGAAAATGACGAAATTACCCTTGTCTCATTTTTATATATAAGGTGATGTGGCTCAATCCTAGCCATATGTGTGAGTTTTCAGGGTTTAGTCAACTGGAGTGGGTTTTCTCCTTATAATTAGCCTATATATATATATATATAGGGCAATGATAAATCGAAAACCTTCTTGAGGCTCGAGTTATGGAAACCTAAGAAACTCTTTAACTACCATTGATTATACATGATGGATGGCTAGGATGATTTTTGGTGTGATGTCCTGATCTCAATTACTTTTTGGTATAATATATAAATGATAGTACACCTAAAGGGTAAAATGGGGAGAAATGTTACAATTTGTCTCTGCATGTTGATGTTCAGTATGATCAGAAGACTAGTATTCATTATTACACTTTAGAGCATTCACATCCAATCCACTAAAAATATACATACATTCCACTAAAAACAACTCCTATATCAATATATTTCCACTAAAAACAAATATTTTTTCTCTCTCCTTTTCAATATATATTACATTTTTCTCTCTCCTTCACTCACAACCATTTTCAATATATATTAAAAAATTATAGTGGGTGAACAGTGTCCCTCCAAATATACAGATAAACAGTAACATTTTCTCTCTCCTCCACTCACAACCACTTTTTATACTCTTTATATTATAAAAACTCTACACACTGAATATGATGGACTGGATGTGAATGCTCTTAAACCTATGTACTCTTAGCTATATTCAGTATTGATTCAACACAAAAATTCAAAAACCAAATGCCTCAAATGCAGTTCACAAATCTCTCTCTCTCTTCATCCCCTTCACACCAAACTTCGCCGGAGATTCTTTAACAATCCCTCTCTCTTCATCCCATCCACACCACCTTCACCGGAGATTTCCACCACCAAAAAAATCAGCAAATTATCTTCCTCCACACCAACTTCACCGGAGATTTCCACCAACATTGGAGTTTCAGGTGTGTCGGTCTTCTTAGCAAAAGGTAACACCTTTGTTTTTCTGTAGAAATCTAGTGTTTTTTTGGTGGTTTACATTTTGAAACAAAAATGTAGGGTTTTATTGTATACTTCTCCATTATTGAGATGCAGGTGGTTGTTTGTCTGAGATTGCAAAAAAAAAAAAAGTGATGTTCGGGGGGTTTGTGTGTATTGGTTTGGATAACAAATGATATTACCAAAATTAGGGTTGGAAATTACAAAACTGTAGTTTTGACAAAAAAAAAAAAGGTCTGGAAATTACAACAAAAAATGTAGTTTTTACTGAGTTATAGATGTGTGGATTAACAAAACGTTTAAAATAAAAAAATGTGATATGCTTCTAATCCTGTTTACACTTTTGGGGGATGTATTTTATCTGTAACACCCATGGCTATAATGCAAAGAAATGTAAAATGGAACTTTAGTACATGTAAACATATTATTTTTTGCTATGTACTGTAATATGTATTCGCTTGAGGAAAAATTTCTTACTTTTTATAGCGCAAAACTTGTTACAACAAAAAAAAAGTACTGTAAAATGCTTTATTTTTTTAGCACATAACTTCTTACAAAAAAACGAAGATATATAACGTAAAGATATATAACGTATGTGATCAGGGAAAACATTTAAAAACTTTTTAGACTTTTTTAAAAAGTTGTTACAAATGTTCTATTGGAAAAAAATGTTACTTTTTTATGCGGTACATATTTCAACAAAGTGTATAATAAAGAAATTACATTTAAAGGGGAAAATGTAAAAAAAGGGTTAGATGTTGGTTTTGAAACAAAACAAAAGTTACATTTTTTGTTCTTTGCTTTTTTTAGTTGAATTCCTTTTACATAAAAAAAGATACATTGATATTTGATGTGTATAAAAAATGTACACGTGTATTGCATTTTGAGATAATCCAAAAACTGTAAATTGTACATGAATACTTTAAAGAGTAAATTACGTTTTTAGCCCCTGTGGTTATATCACTTTTACTATATTAGCCCAAAATATGATTTTTAACAACTGTGCCCCCGTGGTCTCTATAACTAACTATTTTGGCCCCTAAATCTAACTCCACCCCTAACCTTGGTTAATTATTTATCACATGCAAGGGTATTTTTGTAATTTCTCCTCCCCTTTAAATCTAATTTCTATTTACCCTGATTTCAAGAACACTCATCATCTTTATCCTTCCCCTTTTCACTTTCTCAAAACCTTAGCCCCCACTTCCCTATTTTTTCTACAACACACACCTTATCTCCATTTTCACCACACATAACAGGTGTCCATTTACTGCAAAACACCAGATCGACTCGGTTTTATCAAATTCTTGTGCTGCTCGACAATTCTCATGGTTGTGATTCTTTACTTGATGTTCCATATACTGGAGTTGTTGCTTCCAATCCTTGTAATTTTCTATCCAATAGGTGCATATAAACGGATCTGTACAACTATTGTGCTACTGAATGTCTAAAATCGGATACTAAGTGATGGACACCTGAATGTGCAATGATGGCAAGACCTTGGAAAAAAATAGGGAAGTTGTTCTTTTCTTAATCACTGATTCGAATCTGAATGTGCAATGATTCGAATCGGATTTGGGGGTGTATGGTGGTGGTTTAACGGACCTGAATCACCCAGATCTGTTAATGTTTGATTCGAATCGGATTTGGTGGGGTTCATTCGAACACAAACACTGATCTGTTAATGTTTGATGCTGGAATTGAATGCTTGTGTTGTGGTTTTGAGGAATTTGGTTAAAATGCATTCTTGAAGAATTGATGATTTCATGTTAATCCAAGTTTCTGTATCTGTAAGAGATATTGTTGTTGAAATGTATTATGATTCGAACTGTTGATTTGTTCTTGTTCTTGAATTTGGGTTTTGGTTAGGGGATGATGATAATGGTTGAAGGTGGTCATGTCCTTGAAGATCTGGGTTTAAAGTGTTCATGAAGATGTTGATTGTTCTTGAAGATCTGGGTTAGAAGATGATGATGTGCAGATGATGGGTTCTTGTTCTTGAGTTTGGGTTTTGTTTTTTTTATTTGTTCAAGTTCATGAAGATCTGAAACTGAACTGTTGTTTTAATTATTGTTTTTTTATTTGTTCAAGTTCATGAAGATCTGAAACTGTTCTGAAACTTTTTTTTTTTAATTTTGTTCAAGTTCATGCAGATGATGAGTGTTCTTGAAATCTGGGTAAATAGAAATTAGATTTAAAGGGGAGGAAAAATTACAAAAATACCCTTTCATGTGACAAATAATTAACCAGGGTTAGGGATGGAGTTAGACTTAGGGGCCAAAATAGTTAGTTTTAGAGACCATGGGGGCAGATATGTTAAAAATTCTTATTTTGGGCTAATATAGTAAAAGTGAAATAACCACATGGGCCAAAAACGTAATTTACTCTACTTTAAATGTTGGATCCCTGGAAAAAAGTGTAACTTGTTATTAACCTTCGTGTTTGTAGATAGTGAAGATAAGCAACAAAACAGATAAAAATGACCACATGTGTTTATACATTCAAACATTTTTTTTTGCTTGGGTGTTCCCCATCTTCAAAAACGTTTCGTATTGTGAGGAATGTTGATATTTTTCCTAATTGAAATGTAGGGAAAAAAATGCATCTACCACCAAATTGGAAAAAAAAAGGTGTTAAAAGGGAAACTAGTAAGTATTTAATCTCAAATTATTATCACACTTATTTGTATAGTTTGTGTTTACGGATTTCTTTGTAACATTGCGGAAATGTTTTGTTTTATGTATGGTGCTATGATTAGAAATCTTATTACCTGGTTATATAAAAAAAAAATTGGACTTTGTTTTTTATTTATATGTACAGATGTGAAATGAAACAAAAAAAATGTCTATGTTGTAGCATTAATGTGTATTTCTATGTAGGATAAAATATGAAAAAAATGATTTCTGTAACATATAACTCGGTTTAGGTAGTATATGAAAAAGTGATTGAAGCCTAATTAACTAACGTAGATATGACTCGGTTTGTGTAACATATGAAAAAAAATGATTTTTGTAAATGGTCTTACATATGCCAAGTGAAAAAAAAAATGTTACATCAAACAGTTCTTACAGCAAAACACTGATATGGTTTTGTATAAAATGTTCCTATAAAATGGATGCAGATATTATAAAGGGTCTTTAATAATGGTTCTGTAACGCTTCGCTTTTTCGTGACTTTCCTTAATTAGAAAGCTTGACTTATATTTCTATATTTGGAAGCTTGTTCCTCTTGTAATCGTATTTCGTTTTATCGTCGTAAATACGAGACTTTAATCGTAATAAAATCCATTGTTTTATTCCAAATTAGACCTTACTTCGACTGGGACACAAAAGCACTCTAAGTGGCCGCACAAGGACCGTGAGTGGGGCTCGCCCGTTGTCACACCCCAACCAATGGCGGAAACATCAGAGTGGGACGAAAAAAGATTGCTCATCACACATAACGCTACTTGTGACAATATTTAAATCAAACCGTTTTAATTTTATAATTCAAATTGTCACACATTACATGGAAATTCAAATACAACATATTCAATACAAGAAAACAACATATTAATAAAGACAAAATTGATACAACATATTAAAACCTAAGGCGTCTATATGTGTATGTAAGCATCATCGCTACTTCAATTTCATAGCATCGCCATCCTCAACCTGTAACATGTTTAAACTAGAGTTCAATGCAAAATCAAAGGCGAGTACACAAGTTTTTCGTACAAACATAGCATAAAAATGATTTTAAACGATTCCACATGGTAAGCTATTGATACAAGATAAACATTAAAATCAGCATGTGTTTAACAAATCAAACCAATGATGAAACGCAAGAAGCTCTTTGTGACAACCGTCAAATTTGCATGAATCCGTACAATTAATTAATGTTGATTTATGCTTAATGACTGTGCTTAATTACAACTGATGACTTAAACTGTTTTCTGATTTCTGTATCATACATACATGTGCATCACATTTCATACTGTCACACCATTTGTTACACACAAACTTTAGCGACATACTTGATGCACAAAGCACAGTTAGCACAGTGGGCGGATAACTCAGAAATATACTGACAGTGCCAGTACATAGATAGACAGTGTTTTGAGACCCAGTATGGGTCAGGGACAAGGTACTACACTAGTATGGCGTGTAAGGAAGTGAGGACCATAAAACTGCGTCACTAGGTGATAGATAAAGTGCCGGGAAGTGCCTAAAACTCACTTTAAGTGCAGAATTCTGCATTTTCAGCAAGAATTCAGCATTTTAATATGCTAGTAACATGCAGAAAATTGACTAAATGGTCCTGAATGTTTTCCTAAGTGTTGGGAATTAATTGTGTTACAAAAGGTTACATAAAAGACACTATTCGGAATAACTTGACACTTTAACGGAACGGTATCTAACGAACACCCGGACATTACCCGGAACACTCAAAATATTACTAGAAGCATTGTTTTTATTTTTCTGAGCTAGTTATGTTTCCCGAACACACTAACATATTACATAATACATGATTACACATAAATGCAAGACCCTTACACTTAGCACCCTCCACTAATCACCTACTTGCCAAATAATTTACAAATACCCCCCCTTGCAAGCTCACGGCCCACTTAGGTGGCCCCCCACAAGATTTCTCAATCTTACAAGATTTCTTTTCTTGATTCACCTTGATCTCTTTCTTGATTCTATGAGATCTTGCTAGATATTGTAGGATTTATGAAGATCTTGTAATATAAAATAAACCTACTTAACATCAAAATGTTACATCTAACCCCCCCATGCCCTCTTACGGTCACAAGAGGACCCACAAAATTCACCAACATACTTCCTAGATTTGTTTCAATATTATAATGAGATCTTTGCTTGTGATCTTGAACATATTATTAGAGAAAGGACTTATAAGTATGGTGTGTATCTTACAACATCACTTCATAATCTTCACCCCTCTCCCTCACATCTCTTCCTCTCCCTCTCGGCCCTTACCATAACCGCCACCATCACCATCTTAACACCACCATATTCTTCCATTTTCAAGCTCCATACATGTGTTAAGAGGTGCTTTGTGAAGATTGTAGCTTGTGGATCATCAAGGAGCTTCATTACTTGCTTTTTCACATCATTTTTCATCATCTTTTCACTAGAGTTCTTCCCTAGCCTTTGTGCTAGTTGTAAGTCCTTGTTTAACCCTTGTTTATTTCTATTTTGAGTAGTTAAAAGTTAAAGTATGTTGAAATTTACAAGAACACTAAAAGGGTTTAAACAAGAAACATGAACATAAAGCTTTACATGAGGATGAAACATAAAGAAATGTTATGAGTAGGATGTTGTTATGAATATGTTGTTAATTTCTTAGTAATTCTTGGTTATGTAATGTTAATCACCATATGGAACTTGTTAAGTGATGATTAGAAACACGATTTAACAAAATTAGGAGATGATATTGTGTTACATAAATAATCATCTTCTAATAAAGTGATGAACTTGATGATAATATGATTTCTTGAAAATAGTGAAACAAAATGAGTTGGTGATCATGTAGATCCGAGATTTACAAGAGACTTTTCTAAGCGAACCAAGTTCAAGAGTCGGTTTTAAAAAGATCATGACTTTTACATACACTTACCCTATTTTTTTTTAAATCAAATAAGTGTAAGAGTGCTAGTAAATCAAGAAGATTTGGCAAATAAATATTTTTGTAAAATAAGTTCACAAGTTGTGAACATCTAGAAATCCCGAGAATGAGCTTTTAACAAAAGTAAACACACTTCGGAAGGTAACTAAGGCCACTAAACGTTTTACCAAATTACTACGCGTATTTGTGAAATATCAAGTTCATGATCAATATGTAACGCATTTAGTTTTTGCTCTTGGTGATGTAAAGTTGTTTAAAGGTTGATTGTCAGATTATTGTGATTATTTTGAAAAGAAAACGATATGCTTATTAGCTTGGACGCCTCCGTTTACAAAGGAAACTATGTCGAAGTTTTCTAAAAATTCCAAGACTTAGAAATTATTTTCTAACAAGTGTTTACAAATGTGTTTAACTTTGTTTTTCGAAAGTAAACTTCGCCATAAGTTTTGTTACAATATTTCAAAGTGTCGGAGGTGGGTTTTCGTAAATAAAAGCGGATAAATATATATTTAGAGTATATATTTTATACTAAATCGCTTGGGTGAATATTTGAATATTTTGTGGACTAGTTATATTATTTTAGGGTAAAATAATATAACCCAACAAATAACAAGAATTTACAACTCCAAAATAATACCAAAGATCACAAGGAATGTAATATAAGTTACACACTTAATATTGTGACGCCGAACGATAAAACGTAACTTAAGAAATATTCCGGGATATACCGTTATATATATATATATATACACTTTTGGTAAACATTATTTTGGATACGCAAGAAATGAAAGTATGATTCTTACCAAGTTATATTATATTTTTGGACAAGGAAGAAATGTATAAATTTTTGGGAAGTAAAAATACGTTTACTTGGGCTTATTAAGAAATATAGTATTTTTGGGAAAATATATATTTTCTTGGAATGTATTGTTTTGAATAAAAATAAGATATATATATATATATATATTTCTAAGTGAGACTTAAAAATATATATTCTTTTGGATTAACACGCCGGAATACGACGCCAATACTTGACAAGAATACGAAGGTACATGTATGAGATACCCCCATCCTTGGGAAGGAAATACAAATATAAAATACTTGAGAGGTATTGTACAAAACATTGTTTAACAAATTATTCCAAAACTAAATATAATTTAAAGTTAAAGTAACTATTATTTTAGCAAATAATTATAACTTGGAACAATATTGGGAACATAAAAGGAACGTAACTCAAAAACGTAAATACAAAGGCAAGGCACGACCCGTTCGTCTAATAAACGTTAGTACACTATAGGTAGTCGTGGTTGCTGAAGGGATTTGAGTTACGATTCTGAAGACGCAATACAGTGAGTTCATGTCCCCCTTTTCTCTTAACTGTTTTCAGTTTTATAACTTCGGGGGTGGAATACATGTTACAATTATACAGACATTTTTATACATGGTATGGTTAGCTTAAGGAGGGCATACTACTTAGATCATGTGAGTGGGTAGGCGGATACTTAAGGCCATTAATCCTCGTTGTAGGACCGAGGGACATGAGTGATAGATCTATTCGGGTGTAGCGAGCCCCACTCCTGAGTCCGCTGAGTGGACCATGTGGTGACTATGTCTTATTGACGAAATCTGCTAGGTTTGAGTCTTCCTGCATCACTTCACACATATCAATGGCCTTGCAAACCATTGGTGATCTATTTTTCCTTATTGCTACATACCAGGGACTTTCATACATACAGTCATATTTCAAAGGTTTATTCATACACATATACACATGAACTCGCTCAACTTTTGTTGATTTTTCAAACTACATGTATTTCAGGGAACTAAATGGATCTGGCAAGTGTATGCATGTGTCTACAAGCTGCGTGTTAAATAAAGGATGTCATCCGTGGTCGTAGAGTTTAAAAGATGTATCCTATTCCTGGACGGGATACAAGTTTCTAAACTCAGGATTATTTAAAGTCTTTTATTGAGTCCATGGGAACTCATTTGAACATGTTATGGTTTGTAACTAATTGGCGTCAATGTTTTCAAGACAATGGTATGGTGGTATTTTCTAAACTTTATTAATGGATGAAAATCTTTTGGTTTTATCATATAGCATTGTTACGATTGATTGCTATGGTATTAAGAAGTCACACCAAATAACCACGCTTCCACAAAAGTCAGGGTGTGACAACTTGGTATCAGAGCCTCGATCGTAGCGAACTAGGATTCACTCTCGAGTCTAGACTACGATCAATAGGGCTCTCACGAAAACGCTTTTACAAACATGTTTTCATTGCATACACAAAATGCCCAAATCCAGGGAACAAACATTTTTACAAACAAAAGGCACAAATACACATTCCAAAATTTATGTTTATAAATCAGTCTTAGAGACTGAGGGAGTTCAGTCTTAGAGACTGAGGGAGTTCAGCCTTAGAGGCTGGGGAGGTTCAGTCTTAGAGACTGAGGGGTTCAATCTTAGAGATTGGGAAGGTTTAGCCTTAGAGGCTGGGGAGGTTCAGTCTTAGAGGCTGGGGAAAAATTTAGTCTTAGAGACTGGGAGGTTTGGTCTTAGAGACCAGGGATTTAGTCTTAGAGACTAGGAGGTTTGGTCTTAGAGACCAGGGATTTAGTCCTAGGGACTGGGGAAGTTGGTCTTAGAGACCAGGGAGTTGGTCTTAGAGGCCAGGGAGTTGGTATTAGAGGCCAGGGAGTTGGTCTTAGAGGTCAGGGAGTTGGTCTTAGAGGCCAGGGAGTTGGTCTTAGAGACCAGGGAGTTGGTCTTAGAGACCAGGGAGTTGGTCTAAGAGACTAGGGAGTTCAGTCTAAGAGACTGGGTGGGATAGTCTGGGGAAGACTACGATGATTACTTGCTTACATTGTTATCACATACATGCTTAATTGCTGATTATTGATAAACATGCATATTGTCACACCCCGACCGCATAAAACAACAAATCGCGGCGGAATCGTCGGGGAGTGTTGTAACAGAATCATTGTTTCAAAACACACGGAAGTTTGAAGTTTCGTTTTATTAACCATTAAATATTTACATCGTCTGGAAATCCAAATAAAACATAGTCTATCATTGTTATTAAGTCACTAAGGCCTCGTCCACTCCTATGTGAGTATGCATCTTAGCAATCAACATCATTCAACAACACCTGAAACATATGTGAAAACAAAGTCAGCAAAGAAACGCTGGCGAGTACATAGGTTTTTGAGAGTGTCGGATTCATGGCTAGTTTACATGTTGCAATACTTAATTAAAAACCTTGTTTTGAAAAGTGTAGTATTGCGACATAATTAACCAACTCAAATCAAATTGGTTATGATTTATAAAATCTCGTAGCCATGATTCTTAACTCGAAAACGCTTTGTTTTAGAAAACCAATTTGTAAAACATCTCGTATTATATCGTTAATAAAACTTGTTAATAAATCTCGTCAATAAAACTCGTATGGTTTATTGTTATGGGTGAAATTCTGAGCCCATATCCTGAGAAATATCTTGGGTTATATCTTGATTATATGATATCTGTTCACATCCAGGATGCTGATTCAGGATATTGGTAACTCAGGATCACTAACGGATTATGTGCAGGTACGCGGGTTAAAAGCTAGCAACGTTCATGAAGACTCATTTCGCGGAAGACTCGGTCCAAGTCGTTCGAATAAAGACGTTGAAGCCGCATTACTCGGTCTACAACGTTAACAATGGAATATTCGGAGTATCCCATATTTATAGGAATTTTCGTTTGTAATTCGTTACTATAAATAGGTGGGTATATCAGATCGAATAGGACATCACATCAACACTCACTACACTCTCACACTTGCTCTCTTGCAATTTTCACTTTCACAGCAAACATTGTAACACTTAGCGATCTGATCAATATCCTGCACTGTATCCTGACGTTTAAAGCAATAAGAAGAACAAGGCAGCTGCGATTGTCAGCTCCCGAGGTTTTGTGTCGGCGATCTAGATTGATCAAGGGCTTTCCTCGTACATCTCGTGTCACCCCCTTTACTTTTTGCTCATTGTTTGATCGTAGGTACAGCTCAATATCCTGAGCCGTATCCTGAAAACTGTTTTTCTAAACAACTTAATCAGCAAATTTCCAACACACTTTTTAGCACACTACCTCACTTAACTAATTTGATCACTTAATTGCTTCGGTAATTTTTGACCAAAACAATTTGGCGCCCACCGTGGGGCAAGTGGTGCTCTCTTTACTAAAAATCTTTGTGAAATCGTTAATCGGTTTTCTATTTTCAAAACTTTTTGCCACATTATTTACAATGGCCTCAAGATCAAACATGAGCTCATCCTCTGTCTCTGCTACAACTTCTGCTACTACTGGTTCGGTGCTTCCACGACCTCCTCCAAGGGTGCAATCTTCTTCACAACCTCAGGATATTATCCCTACTTGGAGTGTTCAGGGATCTGCTCCCATTTTAGCTTCTAATGATGAAATTTTAACCTTATTTGGAAGTGTGCAGGAACAGATGAGGCAGCAACATGAAACAAACCAAATGCTGTTAAGAGAAATACAACTCTTGAAGTCTAGTTCGAGCAGATCCGCTGAGGATATCATCACTCCACTGCAACCCAGAACCTTAAACTTCAGCTCGGCTGTGTATACTGAGGATAATAGGGGGAATATTGTGCCCAGCCTTCCTCAGAACCATACTCCTGAAATACCCTCCTCGGTCAGGATGTCTACCGTGAGGAGCTCAGGATATGCTTCAGGATATGGGCAGAATCCTCAAGCTGGTAACGTGTCAAACAATAATAATATTCATGCTACTAACAATAGTGGATCTTTGCAGGATGCAGGTGTAACGTCAGCATTTACTAGGGAGCTTCAGAAGTTGAAGGACATGATATCCAGTGTACCTGGAGTGGTCCAGCCAATCCCAAAAGTGTCCCAAGACAGGCACAGGATATCTCGCTTTGCATATCCTATCTGTGATGCTGAGATCCCAAAGAGATTTCAAACCCCCAACATGAAGCTTTATGATGGGACTACGGATCCTGAAGAGCATATTGCTCAGTATAGGGAAAGAATGGAGATTAACCCTATCCCTCCGGAGCTCAAGGAAGCATGCTTGTGCAAGGGTTTTGGTTCTACCTTAACAGGATCAGCCTTGAAATGGCTCTTGAATGTTCCTCCTCATTCGATTACATCATTTGCTCACCTAGTGAATTTATTTAATAGTCAATTTTCTTGTAGTCGGAGTTTTGAAAAACTAACAAGTGATCTCTACAGGATAACCCAAGGACCACAGGAATCCTTAAGAGATTATGTGAACAAGTTCAGCCGGGAATCCTTAGACATCCCGCAACTTGATGTTGCAACAGCTGTTCAAGCTTTCAAGATGGGGCTGTGTTAGGGGAGGATTTTTGAATGACCCGTGATCCTCAATTGTTATCCTGTTTGGTGATCCTTACTTCTGTGTCAGTTAGTGATCCTCAGAAGTGCTTCAGGATCAGGATCATGGATCATCCTAAGGATCCTTATACTAATGATTGTCTGTTTTGAATTCGATGTTGTTTTGCAGGAATAGCAGCTTGGACTTAGTCTTGGTAACGTTCCTGAAGAATATTCCACGCTTATTACGCACGTGCTTGACCATGGTGAACGTTATGGAGATCGTGGGGAGAAGGCATGAATTGCGGATAGTTAGTTATTTAGATATTTTGCTAAATTTAAAAGGGGTAACGAGCTAATTAGACAACACTTGGCTATTTTTTGGCTACACACACTCATACAATCGCTCTCACCAGCTCTCGGCAAAACAATTAGCATTTTTCATACATTTCTATACGATACACTATAGTGATCCTTGTATTTAGCTCGCTATCATCCGAAGTTGTAAAAGAATTATTGTTTAATTTGAGTTGGTGATTGGTAGTTTCCATCACCCGAGGTTTTTTATGCCGGAGATCATTCATTGATCAAGGGCTTTTTCCTCGTATAAATCTTTGTGTCTCCTGTGCAATTCATTTCATAGTGATCCTCATTGTTGTTTACCAATTCAAGCATCATACCCCGTAACAGAGAGTTTGGTTGCATTATCCTCGTCTGATTTTTTACCAAAACAGTTTGGCGCCCACCGTGGGGCAATTGGTGCTTCATTCCTAATAAATTCTCATTTTTGTGATCATTTCGGTTCGTTACATCCAAGCAGATGGCTTCCTCAGCGAAGAATACTTCAAGTTTGATGCCCTCATTCAGTTCTTCACAAGGCGTTCCACCTTTGCCTCTACCACCTTCTGGACCTCAGAAAAATGCCGAGAAGAAACCAACTCCCATTTTCTCAAAACCTCCAACTTCTTCTGCTTCTTATACTCCTACTACTAGTGACTTGTTTACTCTGATTTTGCAGATGAAGGAGCATATACAGCAGCAGGATAAGACCAATGAAAGGATTCTTAGAGAAATTGGAGACATCAAGAAACATAAGAGATCGGCAGAGGATCATTCCCCACTGATGCCCAGATCTTTGAATTTCGATACTCCGGTGATAACTTCTCAGCCTTCAGCGGTTCCAGATGTTCAATATGTGGGAGGGCCAAAAGGAGTGCATTACGGATCATCAGCAATGACTCATGCTTCAGGGTCATACTTCCAACCAGCAGGATCCCATCCTCAGCATATAGGATCCTTTAGCTCAGGAGGATATTCGGGAATGCATGCGGTTCAAGGATCCTCCCAGGTTCAAGGATCCTCCCAGGTCCAAGGATCCTTCCCGGTCCAAGGATCCTCCCTTGTCCCAGGATCCTCTCTGGTCCCAGGATCCTCTCTGGTTCCAGGATCCTTTCAGGTTCAAGGATCATCTCAACTTCAAGGATCCAACGTCCTTCAGGATCAAGGATTCTCAAGAAGTATGCAGCCTCAGAGCTCGGACGTTCATCAAGGAGACTTCATACCAATGCAAACCATTGCTTCATCTGGTCCTTTGATCATTCCAGAGCCCCAGCAATATGGATTCACATCTGCTCTTCCTAATTTGAATCCAATGGGAGGTAACACTTTCAATAATTCTCATACCACTAACCATGGCCTTATGCAGGATATAGGTATCAATCATGCCATGGCCAGAGAATTGCAAAAAGTTAAAGGATATGATTTCAAGTGTCCCAGGAGTGGTCAAGCCTATCCTGGAGATTGCAGATGGGAGCCACAAGATATCTCGTTTTGCACCACCAATCTGTGATGCTGAGATACCCAAGAGGTTCCATGTGCCTACCATGAAGTTGTATGATGGTTCAACAGATCCTGAAGAACACATAGCACAGTACAGGGAAAGGATGGAGATCAATCCCATCCCAGAAAGGTTAAAGGAAGCATGTCTGTGCAAGGGATTTGGATCCACTCTTACTGGATCGGCTCTTAAATGGCTGCTAAGTCTTCCCCCTACTCTATTACCTCGTTTGCTAATCTAGTTAACCTATTTAATAACCAGTTTTCTTGTAGTAGAAAATTTGAGCGTTTAACTAGTGATCTGTATAGGATAACCCAAGGTCATAACGAATCATTAAGGGATTATATCACTAAATTTAGTAAAGAATCCTTAGATATTCCTAACCTGGATATAGCTACGGCTGTTGAAGCCTTTAAAATGGGATTGCTTAGGGATTCATTATTCTATGATGATCTTGTTATGACACCATGCAGGAATCTAGACGAGGTAAGAACCCGGGCCCTTAGGTTCATCCGGCTAGAGGATGACAAAAGGATCCAGGAGAGGTTAGCAGGATCCTCAAAGCAAGAGAAGCAAGGATCCTCATTCAGGAACAACAAGTTCAGATCCTATAACAAATCTGATAACCAGAATGTGCATGCTTTTGAACAAGAAGAGGATGATGAGGATTATCCTCCAATTTCTGATTATTGTTTTTCTGTTGATAACAATGAACTAATCCTTGCGATGCAGAATTTAGGTTGTTAGGGGAGGATTTTCTAACAACTAGTGATCCTTACTTGTTATCCTAATTAATGATCCTTACTTCTGTGACAGATAGTGATCCTCAGAAGAGCTTCAGGATCAGGATCATGGATCACCTTAAGGATCCTCATACTAACGATTGTTTGTTTGTGTTTCGTATTATTTTGCAGGAGTAACAAGCTTGACTTGGTCTTGGCAACGTTACTATGGAATATTCCACGGGTATTTCGCACACGTTTGACTGGAAATGGACGTTGTGGAGAACGTGGGAGCATGGCACAAAAGTCGGATAGTTTGTTAGCGTAGTTAACTTCTATTTTTAAAGGGGTGACGAGCTAGTAATTAGAACACTTAGCCATTTTTCAGCTACACACACTCTCATACAATCGCACTCTTGAAGCTTTCGGCAAACACTTAACATTTTTCACTCACTTTTACACATTTCACCATAGTGATCCTTGTACCTAGCTCGTTACTATCCGAAGTTGTAAACATTTATTGATTTATTTGAGCTTGGTGATCGGTAGTTTCCATCACCCGGGGTTTTTTGTGCCGGAGATCAACTCTTGATCAAGGGCTTTTTCCCCGTATAAACCTTGTGTCACTTGTTATTTATTTTTCATAGTGATCCTTATTGCTACAAAGTAATTCAAGCATCATACCCCGTAACAGAGAGTTTGGTTGCATTATCCTCATCAGATTTTTTGACCAAAACAGTTTGGCGCCCACCGTGGGGCAATTGGTGCTTCATTCCTAAGAAGTTTTTCTGTTGGTGATCATTCCGGTTCATTGCATACAAATACATGGCTTCATCATTGAAGAATACCTCTACTGCAATGTCTGCGGTCAATTCATCTCAGGGCATTCCACCTTTGCCTCCACCACCTACTGGATCTCAGAAAAATGCTGAGAAGAAACCAACTCCCATTTTCTCCAAACCTCCAACTTCTTCTGCTTCTTACACTCCCACTACTAGTGACATGTTTACTTTGATTTTGCAGATGAAGGATCATATATAGCAACATGATAAGACCAATGAAAGGATTCTCAGAGAAATCGGAGATCTCAAGAAACAAAAGAAAACGACAGAGGATCATTCCCCACTGGTGCCCAGATCTTTGAATTTTGATACTCCGGTGATTACTTCTCAGCCATCAGTGGTTCCAGATGTTCAATATGTGGGTGGACCAAAAGGAGTGCACTACGGAGCAACAACAGTGACCCAGGCATCAGGTTCATATTTCCAGCCAGCAGGATCCTATCCTCAGCATATGGGATCCTTCATGAATTCAGGAGGATACTCAGGAGCGCAGCAGATTCAAGGATCTTCCTTTGTTCCAGGATCATCCCAGCTTCAAGGATCTTCCTTTGTTCCAGGATCATCCCAGGTTCAAGGATCCTCCTTTGTCCCAGGATCATCCTAGGTTCAAGAATCCTCCTTTGTTCCAGGATCATCCCAGGTTCAAGGATCCTCCTTTGTTCCAGGATCATCCCAGGTTCAAGGATCCTCCTTTGTTCCAGGATCGTCCCAGTTTCAGGGATCATTCCAGATGCCAGTATCCTTGAGGAGTTTGCAAACAGGAAGTTCAGATGTCCATCAGGGAGATTTTATTCCGATGCAGACCATTGCTTCTACTGGTCCTTCGATCATTCCAGAGCCCCAACAATATGGATTAACATCCATTCTTCCTAATTTGAATCCAATGGGAGGTAACACTTTTAATAATTCTTATACTACTAACCATGGCCTTATGCAGGATCCAGGTATCAACCACGCCATGGCCAGAGAGTTGCAAAAGTTAAAGGATATGATATCAAGTGTTCCAGGAGTGGTCAAACCTATCCCAGAGATTGCAGATGGGAGCCACAAGATATCTCGTTTTGCACCACCAATCTGTGATGCTGAGATACCCAAGAGGTTCCATGTGCCAACCATGAAGCTGTATGATGGTTCGACGGATCCTGAAGAACACATAGCACAATACAGGGAGAGGATGGAGATCAATCCAATCCCATAAAGGTTAAAGGAAGCATGCCTGTGCAAGGGATTCGGATCCACTCTTACTGGATCAGCTCTCAAATGGCTGCTAAGTCTTCCCCCTACTCTATTACCTCATTTGCTAATCTAGTTAACCTATTTAATAATCAGTTTTCTTGTAGTAGAAAATTTGAACGATTAACTAGTGATCTATATAGGATAACCCAGGGTCATAATGAATCATTAAGGGATTATATCACCAAATTCAGTAAAGAATCCTTAGACATTCCCAACTTGGATATAGCCACGGCTGTTGAGGCCTTCAAAATGGGATTGCTTAGGGATTCATTGTTCTATGATGATCTTGTTATAACACCATGCAGGAACCTAGATGAGGTAAGAACCCGGGCACTCAGGTTCATCCGGCTAGAGGACGATAAGAGGATCCAGGAAAGATTAGCAGGATCCTCAAAACAAGAGAAGCAAGGATCCTCGTTCAAGAACAACAAGTTCAGATCCTATAACAGATCTGATAACCAGAACGTGCATACTGTTGATCAGGAAGAGGATGATGAGGATTATCCTCCAATTTCTGAATATTGTTTTTATGTTGATAACAATGAACTAATCCTTGCGATGCAGAACCTAGGTGATAAAGCCAGATGGCCCAGAAAAAATGACAGACCAGCTGCAACCAAAGATAAATCAAAGTGGTGTGCATACCATGAAGATTTTGGGCATCTCACAGAAGAATGCATTGCACTAAGAAAGGAAATTGGATACTTGTTGAGCAAGGGGCATCTAAAAGAATTGTTGGGTAGAAAAAAGTCAAGGACTCAGGATCCTTAAAGGATCCCTAAGAAAGCTCCGGCCCCTCCAGCAGATGCACAAGTAATAAACTTTATTTCTGGAGGATCAGACATTTGTGGCACATCCTTCTCAGCAGCTAAAAGGCATGCAAAGGAAACTAAAATGGATAATCGAGAAAGACCCGTTCGAACATCAAGTGTCTCCGAAGGAAAAGTCATAACCTTTGATGAGGATGATCGTGTTGATATCCAGGATCCTTATCACGATGGCTTAGTTATTACTCTTTTCATTTCTAACCATTTTGTCCGCAGGATCCTTATAGACGGAGGAAGCTCAGTGAACATTATCCAGCTTGATGTTCTAAAGAAGATGGGTATCCCTGAATCAGATATCATACCAAGATCCTCCGTGCTCGTGGGATTTAGTGGCGAAACTAAGAATACCCTGGGGGACATTAAACTCCCAATATACATCGAAGGCCTACACTCTTATCAAAAATTTTGTGTTATTGATTGTTTATCTTGTTGTAATGTTATCCTTGGCAGGCCTTGGATACACGAAATGAAGGCA
The DNA here is from genome assembly GCA_030545235.1 of Helianthus tuberosus. NCBI lineage: Eukaryota > Viridiplantae > Streptophyta > Magnoliopsida > Asterales > Asteraceae > Helianthus > Helianthus tuberosus. The sequence continues at coordinate 20,483 of JARYGA010054295.1, forward strand.
GTCCCATCTACTTACCATCAATGTGTGAAGCTCCCTAGTCCTTGGGGAATAGTCAAGATTGATAGTGATCAGCAGGAGGCTAAGAATTGCTATACTTCATCGATGAAACCAGCCTCGAAGTCAAGGGAGCAATAGCAATCAAAGTATCCTCCAAGGGATGTCTTGGAGGCAAGAGAGCAGGATGTGGTAGAAATCCTCATGGATCCTCATGATCCTGAATCCAAAATCTATATCGGATCAGGGATCCTTGGCAAAATGAAAGAAGACCTCATATCCTTCCTCAAAAGGAGAAAGACTACCTTTGCATGGAAACACGAAGACATGACAGGTATATCTAAAGATGTAATCACTCACAAACTTGGCATTGATAGGTCCTTCAAACCAATCCATCAAAGGAGAAGAAAGTTTGCACCGGAAAGAAATGCCATTATCCAGGAAGAGGTAGAGAAATTGCTCCGGGCAGGTATGATTAGAGAGGTCAAGTATCCAAGATGGTTGGCCAATGTGGTTGTTGTTCAAAATAAAAATGGAAAGTGGAGGGTATGTGTCGATTTCACAGATTTAAATAAGGCATGTCCCAAGGATCCTTTCCCATTACCCCACATTGACTCCATGGTGGATGCAACTGCGGGTCATGAACTGTTAACTTTTATGGATGCTTCATCTGGATTTCAACAAATCCAAATGGAACCATCCGATCAAGAGGATACAACCTTCATGACTCCAACCTGTATATATTGTTATATTGCTATGCCGTTTGGATTAAGGAATGCAGGTGCAACATATCAAAGGCTGGTGAATATGATGTTCAAGGATCAGATTGGACAAACTATGGAGGTTTACATAGACGATATGGTGGTAAAATCCATAAAAGCTGAGGATCACCTAAGCGACTTGGAGGAAGCATTCGATATCCTTGACAAATATAACATGAAACTTAATCCTTCAAAATGTCACTTTGGTGTTAAAGCAGGTAAATTCTTAGGATATATGGTGACCAAGAGAGGCATTGAAGCCAGTCCAGAACAAATCAAAGCTATAGTGAATATCAAATCTCCGGCCAATGCTAAGGATGTCCAAAGGCTAACAGGCAGGATTGCAGCTTTGAACAGATTTATATCCAAATCCTCAGAGAAGTGCAAAGAATTCTATGATATCCTAAGGAAGAACAAGAAATTTGAGTGGACTGAGAAGCATGAAAATGCCTTAAGAGCTCTCAAAGATTACCTATCCTCAGCCCCGGCCTTGATGAAACCAGAAAAAAGCGATGTGCTATCCTTGTATCTTGCAGTATCCTCAAAAGCAGTAAGTGTGGTCCTTGTTAAGGATCATGAAGGTACACAACATCCTGTCTATTATGTAAGTAAAAGTTTACTTGATGCCGAATCCAGGTATTCACACCTTGAAAAGCTTATTCTTGCATTAATTATGGCATCTACTAAGTTGAGACATTATTTTGAAACTCATGTTATTGTTGTTAAAACTAATTTTCCAATTAAGAATGTCCTCAGGAAACCAGAGATGTCAGGAAGGATGGCTAAGTGGGCAGTGAAGCTTAGTACCTATGATATAAGATATGAGCCTAGGACAGCCATCAAATCCCAAGCATTAGCTGAATTTGTGGCTGATTTCAGTAGTGATTTACAAAAAGAAGCTGGGTTAGAAGTCCAGCAGCTAGAGGAGACCAAGGATCCTTGGATACTCTATACTGATGGATCCTCAAATGTCAAAGGCACAGGGATTGGAATACAACTAAAATCACCACAGGGGGACATAATACCCCACTCTATAGCTTGTGAGTTCCAAACCACTAACAATGAGGCTGAATATGAAGCCTTAATTGTTGGTTTGCAAATTGCTAAGCATATGGGGATCAGGTATCTTGAGTTTGACACAGGTACCAAGGGAAGAAAATACAGAAGCTGATGCATTGTCTAACTTAGGATCAACTTTGAAGATCCCGGAGGATATCAAGATCCCTATTATCCATATCCTGACCCCGGCCATCGAGGATCATGTGGCTATGGAGATAGGAAAGAATTCTGCAATTATCCCTAGTGAGGATACTCAATCCCATTCAGGATCAGGATCATGGATCTCACCAATCATGAGATACTTACAACATGGAGAGATTCCTACAGGAGAAAACCCTAGGGCTTTCAAAATTAAGGTATCTCAATTCACAATTTTAAATAATATGTTGTATAAGCGATCTCTTGCAGGACCATACCTAAGATGCATTGAGGATCCTGAGACCCAAGAAGTTTTAAAAGACTTCCATGAAGGAGATTGTGGAAACCACACTGGGGGCAGGGCATTATTCTCAAGGATCCTGAGGACAGGATACTACTGGCCAACTATGAAAAGAGATGCTGTGGAATATGCTAAAAAGTGTGATCCTTGTCAGAGACACAGCAATATCCTTCATCAACCAGCTGAATTTTTGCATCCTATATCCTCCTCTTGGCCATTTATGAGATGGGGTATGGATATAGTTGGTAAGCTCCCTAAGGCACCTGGTGGAAAAGTATTCATGCTTGCTATGACTGATTACTTCTCCAAGTGGATAGAGGCTGAAGCTTTTGCCCAAGTCAGAGAAAAGGAAGTTATATCCTTCATTAAAAGAAATATTATAACTAGATTTGGTATTCCTTCTGAAATTATATGTGATAATGGTTCCCAATTTATTGGGGGCAGAACTACTAACTTTTGTGACAGCTGGGGGATTAAGATGATAACATCAACACCAGTCCACCCACAAGTTAATGGTCAAGCAGAATCATCCAACAAGATCATCATCAACAATTTGAAGAAGAAGCTTGGATCCAAGAAAGGGAAATGGGCAGAAGAACTACCTTATGTGCTTTGGGCTAATAGAACAACCCCTAAGAATGCTACTGGTCAAACGCCATTCTCTTTGGTATTTGGGGCAGAATCAGTGATCCCAACAGAAATGGTGGTTCCAACTGCTAGAACAAGTACCCGTGATCCTGAGGAAAATGATGAGAACTTGGCTCAAGACCTGGATACTATTGAAGAAATCAGGGATCTGGCTAGGATAAGGATGGCCAGTTATCAACAAAGAATGGCTGGTGCTTACAACAAAAATGTCAGGATCAGGAAGTTTCAAGTTGGAGATATGGTATTAAGGAAAGCATTTCAGAATACCACCAATCCTGCTGATGGAAAATTGGCTCCAAAATGGGAAGGCCCTTATTTGATTGAAGCTGAAGCAGGAAAGGGGGCATATAGATTGCTAACCATGGAAGGTGATTTGCTACCAAGAGCTTGGAATGCTGTCCACTTGAAGAAATATTTCATGTGAGCAGGATCCTCATCGCACAGATGATCCTTATGTTAGGGGTATCCTTGAAGGATCCTTAAAGTATCGGTGATCCTTACTTTGGTAATATCCTAATCTTGAACTATTTCATTTCTTTATTTTCTCATATAAGGATAAGGATCGTGTGTCCTTTATCCATCTCTCACGTGATTTTAAGTTTTGAAAGTTCAGGTATCCTTAGCAAAATATTGGTTATCAGCAGAAGCAATCCGTTCCTTGGGTTTAACCCCAGTTATTTGGGCTTGACCCCAGTTCCGCCTGTAGCGCATGATGATCCTGGTATAGTTCAAGGCAGTGGGACCAGTACTCGCTTTAGGGGCTGATAATTCCATTGTACTGGCTATACCTAGGATCCTACGTATAATGGTAGACGTACCATACATCCGTTCCTAAGGTTTCTAACGTTTTCACGTTAGCTAAGGTTTTGGCATTTTCATGTCACTAAGTTTGGATAGTCGCCAGTTAGGGCCATACTCCAGTTTACATACGATCCTTGGGCTTGTCCCCAGTTATCCTTGGGCTTGTCCCCAGTTGTCCTTGGGCTTGTCCCCAGTTGCTAACTCTTATCTTATATTGGCTTAGCCCTAAGTTATGCTCTATTTCAGGTCCTTGAAGATAAGCAACTAGGGATCCTTGATCCTTACTTCTCTCTAAGGTTTATCTTATAGTTATCCTGATTATGGTTAGGATCCTAACTTGGATCCTCAGGTATGATCCTTAACTATTTTTAATTCTATTCATTGTTTATTTGAATAACCCTTAAAATTTGACAACTAAACTTGTGATCCTTAAAATATATTACTTTTTGGGATTCTTTAACTATAGGATATTTGATCATGGATCATGTCCTAAATATTTTCAATCTGACTTATTCAAAATTGCTTATTCAATAAGTGTACATCAAAACAATTGAGAATTAAAGAGACAAAAAGGATAACAATACAAGATAAGCGACAAAAGATTAAGGTTTTATTTATTAACAAAAGATTAACCCTTAAAAGGTTGTCAAAATTACCTACCCCGAGCATCTACCAGCAATACGTGGCCCGTCCGCTGGGGTAGGTAAAGGGTGTCCATGATAATAGGTTCAAAGTAGTGCATGAATATAAAGGCGGCAGGATCACAATGGCTTCATCCCCCAAACAGAGGATCCCTCCACCATTTGCAATCCTACCTATTGTCCAAAGGATCATACATGATCCTTAATCCTAAAAACTATTGTTCAGTACAAACCATCAAATTGTTCAACAAAACAACCATCAAACTAAAAAATTGGGCTCTGGCTATGTCTAGAAATTTCCATCATCGCCCAATCATGCAGCCTAAGCCTTCTCTGCATCACCACCTCCGGCTCCACTTGCTTCACCACCTTCACCCTTGCCTCCAGCCTCGATCGTCAGGATCTCTTCAGCCTCCTCTTCATCATCCAGTTCAGCCAGCCTTGCCTTCCAGCCTTCCACATCCCAGGTGCTCTTGTCAAAGGCAGGATCCTGAGCTTCCAAGGCCATTTGCAGCTTGGTCTTGTACATTGCTATGGAGGCAGAGACTTTGGCGTCTTCGGTGATCTCATGCTTCTCATAGTCAGCATTAACCAGCACCTTGGCCGTCTCATGTTTGGCATCCTGGAGTTCCTTCTGAAGATCAGCAATTTTGAGGTCCTTTAGCAATGCAACCTGCTGGAGGTCGGCAATCTTCCTATCCTGATCCTCAACGTGGCCAACATAGTCCTCGATCTCAGCGAATTTCTGCAAAGGGGATAAAAGACAAGGCCAGGACC
>JARYGA010054296.1:0-32318 GCA_030545235.1 Helianthus tuberosus
TTCACGACATTATACATGTTTTACTACATATTACATATAATACATTATTTCAAAGACATTTTTATGGTATATTGAGTTAGTATACCTAACATTTGGTTTCAAAGACATTTTATTGGCATATTGACTTAGTATGCCTATTACATGGTTTTACAAAGACATTTTCATCACATGCTTACATTGAAAAAGACATTTGGTATGTTTAACAAAGTAGTACATTCATTAACATTGATCACGCCGCTCGGTAGTATGTAATAGCGCTATAGGACTTGACAAATCCCGTTCCCGCTTTCTAGGTATTTCGTTAGGGGAATGACAGAATCCAAATACATTTTTTTTTGATAAACCTGATAAGGGTTTATCCGACAGTCTCAGGGCTTGAATGTATGCGATAGACAAACCACATAAATGTCCATATCGATGAAAGCAATGGTTTTCAAAACATAACTTTTGTTTTAAACTTTTGTTTATTCAAAGACTTTGTTTTGTACATGACATTTGATTACATAAGACATTTATTTATACATTACATTATGCATTTGGCTTGAGTAAATACTATTTATTCGCCATACATGACATGGTTTATACTGGACATTTGACATTGGACATTGGTTACACATGACATTGACATTTAAACAAGACATTACCTCATGGTTATTAATAAGTGATTTAAATTACGAGACGTGTACAATATGATAAAAGTATGGTGGATACGCCGCTGGTACTTCCTATATATAAGTGCTTTTATTGTATTGCATATCGTGGCGTTATCTAAACCACTTCAACAAAGACAAGACATGACATATTTTATACATATTATTTTCATTTGGTTATTTACTTAACCATACATCATTCTTTTATATCATTTGATTTTCATATGATTTTATAAAAGAAAATATTTATAAGGGTCATGACTACTTTTCGTTAAACATTTCTTTTAACATTCAAGGTCATGAATCTTCAACACTAAACCTATGTTACTCACATGCATTTTTATGCTGACGTATTTACTTTCACATATGTTTCAGGAGCGAATATTTGATGTGAGCAAGCTAGACTTAGGGCAACTTGGGCCTTAGCAATCTAAAATCAAGAAAGTTATCATCTTTTATGTTATGTGTTTTGTTTGAGCTAAGACAATGTAATAATTTAAGCTTGTAAAACTTAACTTTAATTATCATGTGTTTTGAAACAATAATTCTGCCACAACACTCCCCGACGTTTACGCCGCGGTTTCGTTGTTTTACTCGGTTGGGGTGTGACACCTTTGCTGAATCGAAATGCGAAAGCTGAGCTAAATACGGCCATCGCCTGCTTTGATTCCTTGACCTTCCCGGTGGTGAATGACCTTCCGAAGCTTATCAATGAACCGCTCTCCAAGATCAAGGATGCTCTTTTCTTTGCTGGAGGGGAGTCTTCGAAAGAATGAGGTGGAGATACCCGGCTATTTGGGGTATGCACCTTTGTGAATGTTAATTAGTGATATTTTTGGAGAGGTGGACATATCTGGTAACTTGGGATATGCACCTTTGTTTAGTTTGGAACTTTTGTAATGACCTGTCTTTACCGTTTGTATACTTGACATTTATCCTTTATTTTGTAAATGGTTTGAATGACTTCCGGATGTACTAATTCCGGTTACCTTTGATCTGATCATTTTATTTTACATGCGTCCATGTTTTTATGATTGCATTTTTTCTTTCCTTTTTAGAACGTTATTTTTGATGTGCGGATTCGTCTTGTTTATATACTTAGGATAATTTCAAGTGAAAGCAAAGGCGTGAACAACTGCCAGTTCGTCCTTACTTTTTAGGATTAGTATCCCCTGATTCGGCCGATGATAATTTTACGTTGCAACTTCTTAATGATAGAAAATTCATGCATTCTATTTAAAATATTCTGGAGTATACTCTCCGGATAATACAAACTGGTAAAAACTTTTAATAGGTACGGGCAATACCCTCCGCCATACATGAAAAATAAAAGGGATGCGGATAGTACCCTCCGCAGTACATGAAAGATATAAAGGTGCGGGCCATAGCCTCTCTCATTACAAATTTTTTTTTTTTAAAAAAAACTAAGATTCTACTTCATAGGAAGCATCTTTTGAGGTGAATCCCGTTCCAGGTACGAGGAACGGGAGTTCCATCCATCTTGGTGAGCGTGTAAGCACCATTTTTTCCGGAGTTTTTAACTATGTAGGGTCCTTCCCACTTCGGAGCCATTTTTACTGTACCCTCAGTCAAGCTGGCATCGTTTCTCCGCATGACATAGTCTCCTTCTTTGAACCAGACCTCTTTGACTTTTGAGTTGTAATGTTTTTCCAACTCTTTTTTATACTTTGCTTCTCGGATGGCCGCGAGTTCTCTTCGCTCTTCGGCTAGGTCGAGGTTTAGACGGAGTTGTTGTTCGTTCTCTTCTTGACTTTGGCGCATGCAAGGGGTAGGGATGCCAACTTCGGCGGGAATAACCGCCTCCGAGCCATATGTCAAACTGAAGTGGTTCTCCCTTGTGCTTGTCTTTGGTATCGTCCGGTGCGCCCATAGTACGTGCGGAAGTTCGTCTGCCCAGGAGACTCCTTCTTTTCCCAGGCATTTTTTGATGCCTTCCACGATGCTGCGGTTGGCTCTTTCAACCTGTCCGTTAGCTTGGCGATGGGCGACCGAAGAGAAGTTCTGTTCAATGTGCATTTTTTCGCACCAATTCTTGAACGGCTTTTCTGCGAACTGCTTCCCATTGTCACTTACAATGCACAGCGGCATTCCGTATCTGCAAACTATGTTTTCCTAGACGAACCTGAGTATCTGATCCCCGGTGATGGTTCGGAGAGGTTTGGCTTCAATCCATTTTGTGAAGTAGTCAATCACAACCAACAAGAATCTTACTCCTTCGCAGGAGACGGGGAAAGGACCGACGATATCGATTCCCCACTTTTGGAAGGGCCAAGCCGAGGTTACAGGTACGAGGTCGTTTTTTGCTCGGGGGCTGATTTGAGCATGCCTCTGGCAATCTTCACACGCTTGTAACTCACTAACGGCGCTTTGGTGCATGCCCGGCCAAAAATATCCGACGTTCATTACTTTGGCTACAACCATCCTGGGTCCGGAATTGTGACAACCCTAAAAATTACAGGTATCCGTACAGTTAATTTATATTTAATTTGTGCTTAATGACTGTGCTTGATTACGACTGTTGATTTAACTGCTTACTGATTTCTGTTACATACATACACATGCATCACCTTCATACTGTCACTCCTTTTATTATATACAAACAATAGTGACAACTCGATGCACAAAGCACAGTTAGCACAGTGAGCGGATAACCCAGTAAACATGCTGACAATGCGAGCACCTAGACAGACATTATATTGAGGGCCAGTATGAGCCGGGAATAAAGTACTACACTGGTAGGGAGTGTAGGGAGGAGAGGATCATTAAACTGCGGCACTAGGTGATAGTTATAGTGCCGGGAAGTGCCTAAAACATGCTTTAAGTGCAGAATTCTGTACTAATATACCAAAATTCAGCTTTTAACAAAGCTAGTAAAGGGTAAAAGCTTGGTAAAATAATTCTATACACTTTTCAAAGTGTTGGTAATTTATTGTGTCACTAAAAACAATGTAAAAGACACTTTAAATACTTATTTAACACTTTAACGGATCAACATCCAACCGAACAACCGGACTTTACCCGAAACATAAAAATATTGCCAAATACATTGTTTATACTTTTCTGAGCTAGTTAGGGTCCCCGAACACCCTAGCACCCTTTATATTAATAAACACCTCAAGTATCCTAACTAAACCCATTTGTTTTCAACTAAACACTAACCATAACCTTACAAACCAACCATACCCCCCCCCCCCTAGTTAGAACCGGTTGAGGAAGTGGGGACACACCCCAAAAATTTATTGATTATTTTATTAATGTTGTCTAGTATCTAGATGACACATTACATGATGGATCAAGCTTAAACTTGGATTATATATTTACATGAAAGATCATCACTCTCACTCATTCAACATCAACAACCAACAACTAAAACTCTCTCCCTCTACACCCATTTCGGCTGCCATCATACCACCACCATATCATCACCTTCAAGTGCTCCTTCAAGCATTCTATACATACCCAAGGGTGCAAGTGATCATACAACGAAGCTTGGTATGCTCAGAAGCTCAAGGACCGCTCTCGTTTTCTTTTATCCACCACTTTTATGCTTTGAAACTTCCCTAGCCTTGTGCTAGTGGTAAGCACTTAGATCCTTGTATTTTACTTGTTATTTAGGTGGTTAATGATGTTTAAAGATAAAAAACATAAGAACTCTAAAGAACATCATCAAAGTCTTGAAGTTTAAACTAACTAGAGAAGATGTATGGTTAAATGATGTTGAAATCATGATAAATCTGAAATAAACAAACCATAATCTGCTGTAACAGGCTTATGATCTGATTTTAATCGTATTAGAAAGGATGGCGAACGTATGAGTGAGTTTTAGTAACATTTAACCTTTAAACAACATGCTGATTTGCACTTTCAGCCGACTTTAACTGGCTGTAAACAGATCTTAACTTAACGAAAAACTGATTTTATTGAGTCTATAACGTGTTATTATGAAATACGGTTCTAATGGCACTAGAATCATAATTTTTGGACTTCGTTTACTATTTTAAAGTGTCGTTTTCTATCAGCAACTAAAGCTGAATTATTACAGCAGAAAATAGGTGTTATATTTTCAGTTATAACTTAAATTCTGTGTAGAGTTAGATCACGAAATTTGTACTGTAGATGACCACCGATGTATTTGTAATTCTCTCACTGTAATTTCGTAAATTGGGCTCTCGAGGAATTTTAAATAAATTATTCCACGGACTGCAGTCAGAAAAAGATAAATCTGATTTCAGTCCGGAAAATGAATTTTTATAAAATATTGGTAATGAACTAGACCCCGATACTTTTATACAATAATATTTGGATCGTATAAGACATTCTGTAAAAATTTGGGAATTTTTGGAATAAGATAACTATTTTATTAAAATACCCGAAAACAGCCCAGTTTTGTGTATTAAAACTGAATCGATATAAGTATTATTTTGCATGCCTAAATGTCGGGTTGGTTATTTGAAAGCGATCTAACGTGATATATGTTAAAGAAAATGATACGCTTGTAAGCGTGGACACCTCCAGTTACAGAGGAAACTCTGGCGAAATTTTTCTAGAAATATAACACTTAGAAATATTTTTGGTGACAAGTGTTTATAAATATATTTTTAACTTGTTTTCAAAATATAAATTTCGCCATGACTTTTATTACAAAATAACCAAGTGTCGGAGGTGGATTTTCGTAAATGAAAACTTGTTAAATATATACTGAGAATATATATTTCATAATAAAACGCTTGTGTGCTTACGTGATTATTTTGTGAACTAGAGATATATTATTTTTGGGGTAAAAATAATATTACTTGGAAATATCATGAAAATACGACTCCAAAATAATACCAACGCCCTCACAAATAAATATTTAAGTTACATCGGTATTGTTTATACAACGCGAACTCTAAAATGTAACTTGCGTATTTTCAGAAAATACTCTTGAATGTGTATTTTGATAAAGTATTATTTTGGAAAATTGTATGAAGTAAAATATAATATTTTTGGGAAAAATATGTATATTTTGGAAACAGAATATTTTAGACAAGTGAATTAAAATATATTTTCAAGTGAGACTTAAAAATATATTTTCGGAATTATAAAACGCACATGTATCAATACCCCCATCCTTGGGAAGGAATATATTTATTTAATGATTAAGAAGTGTAAATACGAAATAGTTGTCTAACTATTTCCCAAAAACGTTAAACCTTAAGCCAAGGCACGGCCGTCCGTCTAATAGAAGTTAGTACGTGTAGGTCGTCACACAGCAGGTTGATTTGGGATTGACTATTTCGAGACGCACTTCAGTGAGTTAATGTCCCCCTTTTCTCTTAACTGTTTTCAGTTCTTATACTTCGGGGGTGAAATACATGTTACAATGATTACGGATACTTTTATACATGGTATGGTTAGCTTAAGGAGGGTTTACTACTTAGATCATGTGAGTGGGTAGGCGGAAACTAGAGGCCATTAATCCTCATTGTAGGACCGAGGGACATTGGTGATAGATCTATTTGGGTGTAGCGAGCCCTCACTCCTGAGTCCGCTGAATGGGCCAGGTGGTGACTATGAGTTTCCCGACGCATAAATCCGCTAGGTTTGAGTCTTCCTGCATCACTTCACACATATCATTGGCTTTGCAACCCAATGGTGATCTCTTTTTCCTTAATTGCTACATACCAGGGATTTTCGTACATACAAACATATTACAAAGGTTTATACATACTCACTTACACATGAACTCGCTCAACTTTATGTTGATTTTTCAAACTACATGTATTTCAGGAAACTAATGGATCTGGCACGGTATGCATATTTTTCAAGTTGCGTTTGAATAAAGAAGTCATCCAGAGTTGTAGGGTTTAGAAGGTGTAACCTCTTCCTGGACGAGTTACATATCTCTAAACCTAGTATTGTTTGAAGTCTTTTGCTAAGTTTTTATGAACTCAGTTAAATCAAGCCAAGGTTGTAACTTATTTTGCGAATGTTGTTTTAAGACAAGTATAATATGGTATTTTCTAAACTTTATTAATGGATGAATATCTCATGTTTTTATCATATAGCATTGTTATGATTGTTGCTATGATATTAAGAAGTCACACCAATAAACCCACGCTTCCGCAAAAGTCAGGGTGTGACAGCTTGGTATCAGAGCCTTGATCATAGCGAACTAGGATTCCTTCTCGAGTCTAGACTATGATCACTAGGGCTCTCACGAAAACATTTTTTTACATTGCATACACTAAACGTCCAGATCCAGGGCACAAACATTTTTAACAAAAGGGCACAAGTACACTTTTCAAAGAATTATAATTCAGTCGGGGAGACTGAGGGAATTCAGTCAGGGAGACTGAGGGAGTTTAGTTGGGGAGACTAAGAGAGTTCAGTCGGGGAGACTGAGGGAGTTAGTCGGGGAGACTAAGAGAGTTCAGTCGGGGAGACTGAGGGAGTTTAGTCGGGGAGACTAAGAGAGTTCAGTCGGGGAGACTGAGGGAGTTAGTCGGGGAGACTAAGAGAGTTCAGTCGGGGAGACTGAGGGAGTTTAGTCGGGGAGACTAAGAGAGTTCAGTCGGGGAGACTGAGGGAGTTTAGTCGGGGAGACTAAGAGGATAGTCTAAGGAAGACTAGGATGATTACATGCTTACATTGTTATTACTTACACGCTTAATTGCTGATTATTGATGTACGTGCATATGAGGTGAGTATTTGCATACACTAATTGTTAATAATTTCTATGGATATACATGCTATGACTATTATGTACTGGCACATATGTCGCACTATTTAGAAGGCGAGTCATCAGGCATTGATAACCCTATGGCCACCGCCACGGATAAGGAGACAGCATCTGCGCCAGAGATATTTACGGCAGACACTGAGAGTGATCCAGAAATGCTGACCAAGGATGAGGACGACTTCCAACAGTCCGCGCTACCAGATTTTGGGTGATACTTTACCATTGCGGGTGGCTTCTCTGACAAGAATCTTTCTGTCACTTTTGTTTCAATCCATGACCACTCCATCACTGGTCATCCCGATGATGGACACACCGTGGCTCCGATCCACGATGATGCGCCTCCTGCGGACATTCCTACTAAAGGCTGGCTACTCGACAAACAATATATGACTACGTTGACATGCTTATCGATGGTCCTCCTGCCGACGCCCATGACGACAGAAAATTAGACGAGAATGCGTACTAATTTCATTTCTCGAGACCCCTGTTAACAAGCTATCTTCTGATTTGAGCGTGCATTCGATTCCAGGCCCCTTTGAGTCTGTGACATTTGCAGCCTTACAGACAGCCGGATTACAGCTTTCTACTACTGACGCAGACAACGATGACATGACTGCTGCGCTATCACCTGCTCGAGGCACCACACTGTTAGACGCCCAGAGCCTGCTCTTGAGCTAGCTTCTACACCTTTTGGGTCAGCTCGATGTTGCACCTGCTGAACCTACACCTTTACGTGATCATGATCCTGTTTCTTTTAGGTCCGCCCGACATTACACCCATTATATCTACCTACGTCTGGCAATCTCCTCATTCGTTGAGACGTTTATTTTTGCACCCGCAGCCACTAATGTAGCTCCTCTTCCCTTATGAAGACCGACGTCCATTGCGCCAACGAGCCTGTCGCTTCCTTTCAAAACATACCCGCACCCCATGAAGGTACTCCAGGTCAGCACCCGCGTGACGATTCCTTTTGCCACCACAGCATTTTCTACGACCCCACAGGCCGCACCGTCTGATGCATTCATCTCTACATCGCTGGACAAACTGTTTCGATGTTCCTATAATGCACTATGCTAAATCTTAGACCCTTACCATCCCACGCTTTATGAAGGCCACGCACGAGATGAGTTGCTCCTATAACATCAACTACAGTTTGAGGATACGAGTCGCAGAATGTTGGAGCTTGAGCTGACACCACAATTGGCAACTTCAACTGCAAAACATTACATAACCGAAAACATGATTTAAGTGTCTACATCACAAGACAGCATTTTGTCAGAAAAGTTTATGTAAGACACCACGTCCTCCACCCTGTCTATTGCCAACATACTTTGATTCGCCACATACATCAAGGTTCCTTTTGCGCTCTCGACCGTTGCTATTACACCGTTCCCAGGATTCTGATACTTATTTCTTTACTATCGGGCGAAAGATTAGTTAACTACTTCGATATATATGTACAAGCTCGAGGAGGAGTTTACGCATGCTAGCGGTCACTTTTCTTTCCTCCTCCACCTCAGTCACCAGTATAGTTGGTTTCTGGATTATGTGGATTGCATTACACTTGGGTAAAGACACTAATGATAAGCCGGGATTGCGGAGACTTTTGAGGACCACTTCTGATTACGAAATTTTGATGCACTAATATACTTGTTGGACAAGGGTAGGGTGACCCTGTGTCCCTTTCGATGTGATACATTTTGTTAGACACAGTGATTGTGGCCGAAGGATAATGAAAGCCCAATCATCTTTAAACATGCGACAATATTTGTGACTAATAACTAATGAAAAACTTAGTCGCTATGTCCTCACTAAGCACGCTGTTAATTTACATATTTGTGCTATAATTATAATACTACGTGCTTGCTTGCTATGGTCTCATTAAACTTAATTACCAAATTACTTGGTTATACTGTGATTATACTATTACTCGATTGGTTGGTATAATAACCTGTTATGTGTTAGTACTTATGACCACTAAACGACCAAATGCACTCACTAAGCAAATAAGACCTGACCTAACCAATCTTCTTAACAGAAGATGTCAATGCGGGGGAACGTCGATACCAACAACCCTCCGCCCACATCGACGGCATGACTACCAGAACGCATCTCGCAAGTCATTGCACAACTCGAGGCCCTTCACTCTGAACACAGCAAGGGCTGCACCTACAAGCAGTTCTTGGACCACAAACCTCGAGAGTTCGACGACACTGGGGGTGCCTTAGCCTTCGTGCGCTGGGTTGAAAAGACGGATTCTGTTTTACGATTGAGCAAATGTGACCCCGAACATCAGGTCACGTATATAGCTGGACTATTGGTAGATGAGGCTCTGTCATGGTGGAACCTTCAAGTTCAGACAATGGGCGAGACCGCTGCGAATGCTTTGATGTGGGATGAGCTGAAGGAACTGATGCGTAAAAGATATTGCTCTAGGGCAGAAGTCCAGAAGTTGGAGACTGAATTGTGGAACTTGAAAATGGAGGGACCAAAGATAGATGAGTATGTGCAGAGATTTAACGATTTATCACAAGTTGCTACACTCCTAGTAGGGCCAGAGTTTAAGAGAATTGAATGTTTCATAGGGGGATTGGCACCTCAGATTCTAAGCCTGGTAACAGCGTCTAAACCTTCAACGATCACCGAGGCTATCGATATAAGCGTGGCACTCACTGAAGAAGCGATTAGACAAGGAAAATTTACCACTTCGGAAGAGAAAAAGGAGACTCCTGTGGAGCCATCTGGAGATAACAAGAGAAAGCTCGTAAATTTCAAGAAGGTTACTCGGGGAAGTAACGAGAAGAAGGCCAAGAAGGGAAAAGACTACATGGTTATCCTACCTAAGTGCGACAATTGTCTACGTTATCATGTCGGGCGATGTAAATATGGAAAATGTGATAACTGTGGTAAGAGGGGACATCCCAAGGAGACTTGTAGACAAGGTATTGAAAGTGGAAATAAAGGTCAAGATAATGGCAGGAATCACGGAGGAAACAACGACAACGACGAAGGCAGGACGAGTGACAAACAAAAACGTGCTGAAGTTTGTTTTAACTGTGGAAGCAAGAAGCATTTCAGAAAATACTGCCCTAAGAAGAACCGGGCACAAGGATAAAAGCTTAAGAGCTAGGAAAGCATGCCAAGAATTCAAGCATGAATATCGGTACGTCCCATATTACTCAACATTATGCATCTGTGCTGCTAGATACTGTTGCAAATTTTAGCCTCGCATCTCTAGAATTGAGAGTATGTTTGGTTTAGTAACAAGTAAATAATCCGCACACGATAGTACTAGCTAACGAAAAACTAGTGGAAGCCAACGAAGTGATTGGAATCGATAGGATAGAACCCTGAGAACGTAAGTTTACGCTTGATCTACTGCCAGTGAATTGGGAGACTTCAACAAGGTAGTTGGAGGGCTTGGCTGACAGATGATCAATAGGAAATTGATATCCGCACCGCGATGGCGACGAAGAAGCGATCTTGACTCGCAAAGCGGGATACGCCTTTGCAAATTACAAATTGCTTGAGGGCACGAAGAATATTGCGTAAAGGATGTGTTGTTTTCTTGGCTCATGTCGGGGACAGGAGGAGCCGAAGAACCAAAGCGCGAAGATATTCCTATGATAAGGAAATATCCTAAGGTCTTCCTCGAAGACTTGCCAGGATTATCTCCTCAACGACAAGTCAAATTTTGCATCGATTTGATTTCAGACGCCACGTCTGTAGTAGATGCACTCCAGCGACTTACACCTTCGGAGATGCAAGAATTGACAGTGAAGCTTCAGAAGTTGATAGAGAAGGAAGATAACAGACCAAAATTCCCTTTTGGGTAACCCCAATTTTGCTCGTCAGGGAGAAGGACGATGATTATCAAATAAGCATCCACTGCCAGGAGCCGAACAAGCTAACCCACGAGAGTCAGTGACTCTTGCAGAGAATTAACGAATTTCTTACATAACTGACTGTAAGGACCCAACTACTATTGCACGACTGGTCGACGATTGAGTGTCATTAGCGGTGAATTCGGGAAGAAAGTATACCGGGAAAATTGTTAGATAATGACTTGTGCTTAGACGTACACAAAAATAGTGCTTCCTACACAATGCACAAACCAGTTCTACACGGGATACGGAATTTGGAGGACTTAGAAAACATATATTTAGGACCTTTGGGAACCCAGGTCCAAACTCGTAAGGGTTTTTACTTAGGAACCATATCTGTCAACTCAATCAACCATCATTAACCTGGCAAACATGTCATTTCAGTTAACAAAACAGAAAATACTTAAAATTTTCTTTCGTTGAAGACTTCACTTTTACTTCTAGCGAGTAGATATTTGCATCTCTACTCCCCTCAAGGTAGTTGCATCACGTTGATTTCTTTCGCTGAGAGCGAACACACGTTTGCTTCGTATACTTAGTCACTTCTCCATTCTGGCAGATACACATTGCTTCATTACTTGAAAACTTATATAGAACCCATGCACCTTTTGCTACGCATGCGGTTTCATTACGAATAAACGCTTCATTAAAGTTCAAATATTACATCGCAAAATCTAATTACTGGTTTATGACCTTCGTTATTGAAATGGTTGGCTCTTTTGCTATCGAGTCAACACACTCTCTTGAAACTTCTTTATTTACAAATCACATTCATGATTTATTTTGTTATCATGCCGATATTCCCTTTTGTTGATAAATACGTTTATTGCCGGGCTACACTGAAATTAAGTTCGATTGCTTGAACTTATCCACTTCGCATATTCAGTTTCAGACGTCATATGATGTATTGGGAGCATCATATTTTTGCAAAGATTCTTTCATTTCGAGTCATAGCAGGTTCGGTTGGTCCACGACCCCACTAAATCGTTTGATTTGTTTCGATACCCTGCGGTGATATTTTCACCGAATTGAAGTTGCGCTTAATTGGTTACTCACTTCATACAAGGATTTAATTGCCTATTTATTTGTTAACAATCTATTTTGATATTCACAATCAAAGCAGTCTCAACACAATTGTGTGTTAAGGCAATGGTACATATATTCATTTCATAAGCACAATGTACCTCCTAACGATTCTTTCATAATCAATCGAATGCCTTGCGATACTTATCATCCTTCATCTTCAATCGAAAACAATGGTTCTTCGATGTTCCGTATTTAATTGGAAACTCTATGACATTGCGAAAATCAAATTTTCAGGCTTGATCCGGTACACTCTCGTTTGGTTTAAAACACGGTGAACTTGTTCAATCACCACTATTATTGAATTATGTCATTTCGACACCCTGTGGCGTCATTACAAACTTATAGCTTGTGCTAACCATGGTCAACCGTTTCACGCAAAACTACAAATCAGGGCAAGGATACACCAGATTCGCTTGTAATCACTCGGCATATTGTCACAATTCAAGTTTTCAACACACTAAATCTTACCATTCATCTATTCGGGAGTTGACAGATCATTTTACTATTTCATCTGAGTTGTTGATTTTGAATCCATATAACGGATGCTAGGGTTCGTGAAAACTCGTTTGCATATTGCAGTCGATCGTATGAAAATCTTATTAGACAAAACCCCTCTTTTGTGGAAACCCCCCTGCTAGCTGAATTACGCTAGACTATACGTCAAGTACGTCTTGTACATTTGACATCTAATGCTAAAAGCACATACCTTTTAACCCTAGGATTGGGTTGTTATGTATTCTTGGACTCACCAAATGCGAGTAAGGTTTGATTCGGTTTAATGATTATCTACTTCGATATTATTCATATACATACATGTGTGACTTAACCATAAGGAGTTAAGGTAGTACAAATTTCGAGGACGAAATTTCTTTAACGGGGGGAGAATGTGACAACCCTAAAAATTACAGGTATCCGTACAATTAATTTATATTTAATTTGTGCTTAATGACTGTGCTTGATTACGACTGTTGATTTAACTGCTTACTGATTTCTGTAACATACATACACATGCATCACCTTCATACTGTCACTCCTTTTATTATATACAAACAATAGTGACAACTCGATGCACAAAGCACAGTTAGCACAGTGAGCGGATAACCCAGTAAACATGCTGACAATGCCAGCACCTAGACAGACATTATATTGATGGCCAGTATGAGCCGGGAATAAAGTACTACACTGGTAGGGAGTGTAGGGAGGAGAGGATCATTAAACTGCGGCACTAGGTGATAGTTATAGTGCTGGGAAGTGCCTAAAACATGCTTTAAGTGCAGAATTCTGTACTAATATACCAAAATTCAGCTTTTAACAAAGCTAGTAAAGGGTAAAAGCTTGGTAAAATAATTCTATACACTTTTCAAAGTGTTGGTAATTTATTGTGTCACTAAAAACAATGTAAAAGACACTTTAATTTTTATAAAATATTGGTAAAATTATTCCGCGGACTGCAATCAGAAAAAGATAAATCTGATTTCAGTCCGGAAAATGAATTTTTATAAAATATTGGTAATGAACTAGACCCCGATACTTTTACACAATAATATTTGGATCGTATAAGACATTCTGTAAAAAATTGGGAATTTTTGGAATAAGATAACTATTTTATTAAAATACCCGAAAACAGCCCAGTTTTGTGTATTAAAACTGAATCGATATAAGTAGTATTTTGCATGCCTAAATGTCGGGTTGGTTATTTGAAAGCGATCTAACGTGATATATGTTAAAGAAAATGATACGCTTGTAAGCGTGGACACCTCCAGTTACAGAGGAAACTCTGGCGAAATTTTTCTAGAAATATAACACTTAGAAATATTTTTGGTGACAAGTGTTTATAAATATATTTTTAACTTGTTTTCAAAATATAAATTTCGCCATGACTTTTATTACAAAATAACCAAGTGTCGGAGGTGGATTTTCGTAAATGAAAACTTGTTAAATATATATTAAGAATATATATTTCATAATAAAACGCTTGTGTGCTTACGTGATTATTTTGTGAACTAGAGATATATTATTTTTGGGGTAAAAATAATATTACTTGGAAATATCATGAAAATACGACTCCAAAATAATACCAACGCCCTCACAAATAAATATTTAAGTTACATCGGTATTGTTTATACAACGCGAACTCTAAAATGTAACTTGCGTATTTTCAGAAAATACTCTTGAATGTGTATTTTGATAAAGTATTATTTTGGAAAATTGTATGAAGTAAAATATAATATTTTTGGGAAAAATATGTATATTTTGGAAACAGAATATTTTAGACAAGTGAATTAAAATATATTTTCAAGTGAGACTTAAAAATATATTTTCGGAATTATAAAACGCACATGTATCAATACCCCCATCCTTGGGAAGGAATATATTTATTTAATGATTAAGAAGTGTAAATACGAAATAGTTGTCTAACTATTTCCCAAAAACGTTAAACCTTAAGCCAAGGCACGGCCGTCCGTCTAATAGAAGTTAGTACGTGTAGGTCGTCACGCAGCAGGTTGATTTGGGATTGACTATTTCGAGACGCACTTCAGTGAGTTCATGTCCCCCTTTTCTCTTAACTGTTTTCAGTTCTTATACTTCGGGGGTGAAATACATGTTACAATGATTACGGATACTTTTATACATGGTATGGTTAGCTTAAGGAGGGTTTACTACTTAGATCATGTGAGTGGGTAGGCGGAAACTAGAGGCCATTAATCCTCATTGTAGGACCGAGGGACATTGGTGATAGATCTATTTGGGTGTAGCGAGCCCTCACTCCTGAGTCCGCTGAATGGGCCAGGTGGTGACTATGAGTTTCCCGACGCATAAATCCGCTAGGTTTGAGTCTTCCTGCATCACTTCACACATATCATTGGCTTTGCAACCCAATGGTGATCTCTTTTTCCTTAATTGCTACATACCAGGGATTTTCGTACATACAAACATATTACAAAGGTTTATACATACTCACTTACACATGAACTCGCTCAACTTTATGTTGATTTTTCAAACTACATGTATTTCAGGAAACTAATGGATCTGGCACGGTATGCATATTTTTCAAGCTGCGTTTGAATAAAGAAGTCATCCAGAGTTGTAGGGTTTAGAAGGTGTAACATCTTCCTGGACGGGTTACATATCTCTAAACCTAGTATTGTTTAAAGTCTTTTGCTAAGTTTTTATGAACTCAGTTAAATCAAGCCAAGGTTGTAACTTATTTTGCGAATGTTGTTTTAAGACAAGTATAATATGGTATTTTCTAAACTTATTAATGGATGAATATCTCATGTTTTTATCATATAGCATTGTTATGATTGTTGCTATGATATTAAGAAGTCACACCAATAAACCCACGCTTCCGCAAAAGTCAGGGTGTGACAGGAATGTATGCCGCAGATTCCCCAATGGATTTCTCTAATAACGTAACTGGGTTCTTCCGGCGTTAGACATCTCAGGAGCGGACCGATAAAGCTTTCGTCATGAACTTGGTATTGAAGTGCTTTTACCTTCATCTTCCATGCCTGAGCTTTTTCTTCCGGAAGCGTGCCGTTTTTCAAATAATCAAGGATTGGGGTCACCCATGATTTTCTTGTATGGAGATTGACATCACGGCTTCCGTCTAACTGATGGCAAGAGCTTGTAGAGTTTCAACTAGCACTTCCTTGGATAGATGACCGAATGCGACGGATGCAAGTTTACTCAGCGCATCGGCTTTTTTATTCTTACTTCTCGGGATATGAACTATCTTGCATGAATCGAATGTGGACATCAGACTATTGACTTGGTTTAAATACCGAATCTTGATTTCTTCCTGTGCCTCGTATTCTCCGTTGACTTGATTGGCGACCAGTAATGAATCAACATGGGCTAAAACGGAACTTGCACCGGCTTTGGCTGCTGTTTGGAGTCCGGCTAAAAGGGCTTCGTACTCTGCTTCATTGTTTGAAGTCTTGAACTCAAAGCGCAGAGCGTAGGTGTACTCTATCCCTTCCGGATCTATCAAGATTAAGCCAGCTCTGGATCCTTCCCTGCTAGAAGTTCCGTCTGTATATAAGTTCCAGACTTTTGGAAGAACAAGTTTCTCCTTAGCACTTTCTCCAGTTGGGACTTCTGTAAGAAAGTCTGCCACCGCTTGGCCTTTTACCGGACCTCGCGTTCGGTAGGTAATGTCGAAACCACTGAGCTCGATGGCCCACTTCGTAAGTCGTCCCAAGACCTCCGATTTTCTTAGGATTTGCTGGATTTGGAGATTGGTTTGTACCTCTATATTTAAGGCCTGAAAGTACCTTCGGAGTAGCCTTGATGCATGAACCAAGGCAAGTGCCAGCTTCTCTATCATCGGATTCCGAGTTTCATAGTCCTTTAAGACACGGCTCACATAGTAAACCGGTATTTATGCTTGGTTTTGATGTACCACGAGTACTGCGCTGATGGCGAAATGAGAGGCGGAGAGATACACGGTGATGGTTTCTCCGGTGACTGGCGCGGTTAATCTAGGTAAGGACCCAAGACAAACTTTCAATTCCTGAAAAGCCGAATCAGCTTCCGTTGTCCATTCTATCTGACCCTTACCAGTACGCTTTTTTAGCACGTTCATGAAGGGAATGGTGCGGTCGACTGCTTTGGAGATAAAACGATGCAGTGCTACGAGCTTGCCATTTAAAGATTGAATTTCTTTCACCGTTTTCAGGGGCTGCATGGAAACCACGGCTTGAATTTTGTCCGGATGGGCTTGGATTCCGGACTGAGTTATCCACACTCCTAGAAATTTACCTTCCTCTAGACCGAAGGAACATTTTTTCGGATTCAACTTGAGATTGATACTCCGAAGCCTAGCAAAGGTTTCGAGTATGTAATCGATCATGTTATCTTCAGTTTTCTTGGTGCATATGTCTGTCGACTTCGTCTTGTATCTAGATAGGATAAACCGAAGTTTAGCAATCAAGAAAATAGGTTTTTAGTGTAAACAGTTCAGTTCATACGAACTGGCAAAGCCAGTTCGTACGAAGTGACCACTTCGTGAAGTGGACTTTGCTATTTCATGCGAACTGGAAACACTATATATAGCTGAACTTGGGTTGTCTTTTGTAACTTTGTCATTCTGGTAGCGAAGCTCTGCTGAAGTGTCTCCAGACCGTGTAAAGCTATCAAATCAATACAAGAGACAGTTTAAGTGATTAAGTGTAAATCAAGCTGATACAACATTGATACGTCTGTTTCCGCCTTTCGTATTGATCTAGAACTCTTCTAAACGACTCGTTTAGGTCGAATCTCGATCCTACAAGTGGTATCAGAGCTCAGGAGGAAGAGTTCTTACCATTTCAACTGTTTTTCACCGAAATTTCTGATTTCTACTCATTTCTACTCACACTTCTATACTTTTTCATCAAATTAACTAAGATTTTACGGTTAAAATGGACTGATTTTCACATATAACAAGTGAAACACAGTTTTAAACAATCCTTGAAAGAATCAGACCTAAAATCGACCTAAATCTTGATCAATTTTGTCAAAAACATATCCGATCGTGTGACATCAGCATCAGTTCGCACGAGTTGCTTATCAGTTCATTTGGAAAACACATCAGTTCGCATGAAGAGCTTCACTTCGCACGAAGTGAGACTTCCAGTTCACACGAAACATAACCAGTTCGCACTTAGTGACCACCAGCTCGCACAAGAGATCCAGTTCGTACCAAATGCTTTCAGTTCGCACGAATTGTTAAGTTCAGTTCGCATAAAGTGAGTTCGCACGGACTGATCATACTCAGTTCGCACGAAGAGGAGATTTCAGTTCGCACGGGTTTAGATTTTTGATCAGTTCGCACCAAGTTAACTTTCAGTTCGCATCAACTTCAGTTCGTTTGAAAAGTTTGAGTTTATGAATTATTGATACCGAAACATGGATTCTGAATTCTACAATGCGTTTGCTACGGCTCCAGGTACTCCTGTTACCGTTGCTCAGAGTGTAAACTTGGAGAATGAAACAGGAACGTTGCAGAAACCCCCAAAGCTGATGGGCATTGAAGAATACTATTGTTGGAAAGACCGGTTCGAAAATTGTGTTCAAGCAAATCATTTAAGGTCTTGGGAGTGTATTGAAACTAAATATGTTAGACCTCGTTCTGATGTTGGAGTTATAAAGAATATTTCTGAATTGTTGGATAAAGAGAGTGATGTGTGCGAGTGTGTATATATATTTAAGTATATTTTAAGCCCTTTTTACACGTTAGTCAAGTTTTAAATTTATAAAACACGATATTTTACTAACACCAAACACACATATGGGCAAGTGCACCCATCGTGAGCGTAGTATAGTGTTGGCAAGATACCGAGGTCGTCTAAGGACACAAGAGCTTTTAGTACCGGTTTATCCTCAACGTCTAATCAAATAAAAATTTTTAAAAAGGTTTTAAACTAGAAAAATAAAAACAAACTAAAATGCTGAAAAATAAAATAAAAATAAAAACAGATAGACAAGATGAATCACTTGGCTCCGACTCGTGTATAGTGTAACCTTTGATTATTTCCGCACTTTTGCACTTTTTAAGAGATTATCTTAGTTATTGTAGTAGGCCCCTCTTTTGAAGGTGACGTTACCCTCAACCCAGTAGTTTGAGTCAGCAAGGATACAATCCTAAAGGGTCGGATTATTGAAAGATAATTAATTAAGTTATTAATGCATATTATGGTAGGCCCCTCTTTTGAAGGTGACGTTACCCTCGGCTAAGTAGTCTGAGTCAGCAGGGATACAGTCCTAAGTAGCCGGACTAAAGTATTAATAGTAGCTTACATATGAGGGGATCAAAGAGTTTGGAACCCCGCCATCCAATACCGGTGGGTATTGAAGGAGGTCCTACTAAATTTGACCCAGGTCCTTGCAGGATCTATACACTGAACAAGGCAAGACTCTTACCAAACCGTTCCCTTAACCCCCGACCAGGTAGCCAACATACCTCGATATAGACCGTGGAGATATGAATGGTGAAAATCTTTTATTTTATATAGACAGTAAAATAATGCCAAGACACCACAGACAAACGATAAGGAAGAATCACCTTCAACATAAGAAACTAGTTATTAAAGTCATTAATACAAAACCAAGTAAAAAGTGTGAAAAGATTAAAAATAAAAAGTATTACACTAGACACTTGTCTTCACCAAGTGATGTAAGAGACTTAGGCAAACATGGCCTTTGATTGTCAAGAACTCTTACGATCAATCTTGGATCCCGAGACGACTCACACACTCTATGATGGACAATGGATGATGGTGGTGGATGATGGTGTTGTGATGGTGGTGGGTGGTGGGTGAAGTGTGAGAGAGGTGGTGTGCCAAGGGATGGTTTGCAAATGAGCCAAGCACCCCTATTTATAGCCTGAACAGCAGCTCGGGCATGGCCCCGTGTCCATTGGGCACGGCCCCATGTCCATCCTCTTCTCTGTCTTCATTAATTGCAGTTTGTCTGCATTAGTTGACCACGCCCCCATGTCCGCTGGGCACGCACCCGTGTGCAGAAGCATATCTGTACTATCAAGATTTTCCTGGATTCTGCGAATCTTATAGTTGACCACGACCCCGTGTCCGCTGAGCACGGCCCCGTGGTGGGCGATATAAGCTTCTATAGCTTTGTCTTTTATGCTGGCACTTGGGCACGCCCCCATGTTCACTGAGCACGGGGCGTGTTCAACCTTCTGTTTTCTTGTTTTGCTTGGGAAGATGCTGTCGGGGAGGTCGGGCATGCCACGTTTGTTCCTTTTCTTGTATTTATGTTAGATTCAGCTGCCTTTTTGCTTCTTTTGTTAATTTGAGCTCATTTAATCCTGAAAATACAAAAGGAAGACAAAAACACACTTTTTCCAACATTAGTACTAAAAAAGGGTTAGTTTTATGCCACAATTGATGTAATTTATATGTTGCATTTTGTGCACATCAGAGAGAGATATGTATAAGGCAGAAAAAATGATGATTAGTCTACTTCAGCAAGCTGTGAAAGAAGACATCTTCATATTACTTGAACATGATGGTACTTCACGTTCAATTTGGGAAGCACTTCGCATTAAGTTTGAAGGAAGTACAGAGATGATCAAAAATAAGAAATCATTATTAAAGAAAGAATTTGATTTGTTTACAAGTTTGCAGGGTGAAACTACAAAGAAACTGATTGAGAGATATTGTCATTTAGTGCGCTCAATGTCCCTGTTGGATATAAACAAAGATCGAGAAGAATGGGTTGATAAATTAGCTGATGCTTTACCTCAGAATGAATGGGGTACATATCTAATGATCTTGAAAAACACCGGAGAATATGATAGATTGTCCATTGCTCAATTCATCGAAAAGCTTGAAGGACAAGATCTTGAACAACAAAAGATCGCTAGAATGAACAATTCAAGTGGTCAACAAGATATCAAGATATATTTCAAAGGTAGTGTTCAGAATGTTGAAGCAAGTCCAAAGATCCAAACCGATTTTAGCGCAGAAAACTCATCCGGATCACTCAATCAAAGTCCAAACAACATCAATGGTTTTTCTTCATATCCGAGTGTTAATTCGAATATTTCAACTTCAAGTTATCAGTATCAAAGCTCAAACAATGGTAATAGTCATGTGCTACAATGCAACATCGCGTTGCATCTTCAGAATGGTCAGAATTTCTCTGAAGAAGTTGCTAAAGGTCATATGGCATTACTTGTTACTGTGTTGGAATCATATGAGAGTTTGGTTGCGGGAAGAATCAGAAATCCTATGTTAACAAAAGAGGATTACGATCAGATTGATGCTGAAGAAATGGAGTTAATGGATATTAAGTGGTGCTTAGCGAGCGTGTTGAGGAGAGCTGAGAAATTTAAGCAGATTACAGGAAGAGATGACTTACGTGATGCTAATGTTTCTACTTTAGGTTTTGATAAGTCTAAAGTTACTTGTTTTCAGTGCAGGGAAAAAGGACACTTTAAGCGAGAATGCACAAATCGCGAAGCAAGTGGAGCTCAAAATCCATTCGGCAACAATGATTATCATCGAAAAGCGATTTATCATCAAATTGCTCAACAGCCACATCAACAACAATCGTCACAAACTTCACATGCTAGGAAGGATCTGATTGAAGAGCCATCAAAGAAAGCTTATCTAGTGAATCAAGACGATGAAAAATTGCCAGAGGGTTTCAGCTGGGACAAATATATTCCGGCTGAAAGTAATTCAAAGTTAAGAGCATTTTTTGCACAAATCTTTCAAGAGCCAGAATTGATGAAAGAATGGATGGATGTGTTTGCTGATGATGAGAAAAGTCAAGATGAAGAGTCTGTTTCTTCAGAAGATAGTTCAGAAAAGACACCTGTCTTTGATCAATCATCAACTGATAGTAGTGATGATGATGAAGAAATTAAACAAATGAACATTGGCAAAACTCATCTATCTCCTGAAAGTTTCAAATTTTATTTTGCAGATAGATTGGAGAAACTAAAGGAAAAGCGAGCAGCAAAAAATCAGAAAAAGGTAAAATGCGAGAATGTTGCTCAGGAAGAGAAGTCTGAATAGAGTGAAGAAGTTAAAGTTGCTGAGAAGGTGGTTGAAATTGAAAAGATCGAAGAGGTCACAAAACCTTGTCTAAAATGTTTGGAACCTTGCAAACAGTGTGAAGAGAAAGATAAGAAGTTTAGTGAGCTTGACAAGATGAAAGAGAAATTGTTGTTTGATGTCAAATATGTGAAAGAATCGTATGATGTGCTGAATAGAACAGTCAACCAGTTGCAACAGACAAACTCAGAAAGAGAAGATGCTTTAACAATGATGAATGCAGTAATGATGTCTAAGCAGAAGGCTATCAATCACTATATTGAGGAGTGTGCAAAGTTGAAGCAGGAGTTGGAGACTGAAAAGATTGAGAATGAAAGAATCAGACGATTGCTGCAAAGTTACTCAAGTTCTGATTATTTGATTGATAGAATTTATCCTACTATTGCAGGTTTTGAAGCTTTTCAAGATAAGAAGACGGAAGAGAAGGATAATGGTAAGAAACAAAGTGCAAATTATAACAAGTGTCCGCCTATGATCTGGGAAGGTTATTCTCCCAGAAAACCAAATGAGGAACAAGTCAAAAAGGCAGTCAATGTAAAGTTAAAGTCCGAAACAACTGATGATTTACCAGACAACATTGATGTCACATTCACATCGTCTGACACTGATCATGAGTCTGAGTTAATAAAGAAAGTGGTCGATCAGGTGTTGGATAAAGATGAGGAGTCAGAGTCAAAGTCTGAATCTGAGAGTTCGAGTTCATCAGTCAACAGTTCGAAGTCATTGGTCAAATGGGTTTACAATAATGAATTTCTGTTATCAAAAAATAATTTGAATGACGAACCAATCAAAGTGGCATATACTTTGAATGATTCAGACAAATTATATTCTGATGAGGAATTTCCGATTAAAAATGTGAAAATTGAAAATATAAAAACAGTTTTTAAATTGATAGAAATAAAGTTTTCAGAAATAAAAGATAAAATGGAATTTTCAAAACCTAAATATACTTATAGAGTACAACAACGTTTAAATAAGAAGAAAGGTTTCGGTCCAAGTCATCAAAAGAAACCTAATCATAAAAGTAATTTCAAAAAGAAGGGTTTGGGTTTTGATGTTGAAAATAATAATGATAAAAATTCTAAAACAAAAACAGTATTTGTTTCAGGAGCAAGTTCTGAGGAAGAAGAAAAGAGTTCATTCTAGAAACAATCGAACAAAGCGTTCTTTGAAGAAAAACAAAAGTTTGAGAAGAATGGAACTAATCAGAAAAAGGAGACAAGAACCTGTTACCGATGCAAAGTTGTTGGTCACATTGCCTGGAACTGTCCAAAGGCAACCAACACAAAACAGGAAGTTGTTTCTAAACTCAAAGAAAAAGTTGTTGATAAAACTGAACCACCAACTGAAAAATTCAAAGTGTTTAAAAACTCAACATATGAAGTTGGTGAATGTTCGAAAAGGTTTTACAAAAGAAGGGTGAATCTTGATAACCAAACATGGGTTGTTAAAAAATCTGATGAGAAATCTAGCGATGAATCTGACTCATCAAAGTCAGAGGAGCCAAAAGTTGAGCTAAAAGGAGAAAATTCAGTTCCGCTAATTGATGATGTTAATTTTCCACCATTGCGAACTGAAAATTTTAAACAAAAAGTTGGTAAAGTGGATATTTCGAATCAATTCTATTCTGAAAAGAAGGAACTTGATGTCGAAAAGGCGTTTAATGGCAAAGTGAAAAATATTTTTGGAAAGATGGTTGAGGGAAATGCTAAAGGGGTAAAGGAATTTTATGAATAAAAAAGAAATGTTCAAACCCCGAGTGAAGTTGAGAAGGTCACACCCAAAGCTGGTCAGGCTTGGGTGTCTGTATTCCATACTTAAAAATCCTGACTTCCCGGAACTCCCAGGTTGGTAATTGGGGAGTAGGAATCGGCATCTTTCTCAAGTGATATTTCAAAATTGTTATATTTCATCTTACAAGTGGTATTGTTGATAAGAACCTACTAGTGGTTAATCAAGGTCATTAAGTTGAACTTGAGTTAACTTTCATTCAAGTGGTTAATCAAGTGTTTTTACAAGAGGATGAATAAACAATATGATGAATCCCCAATCCTACAAGTGGTGAAATCAACAAAACTAATTTTCCAGAAAAACCATTTTGATTAAAACAAACTTAAGTGTTTTGAAATCATAATGGGAAAATAGTTTGTTGTCAGGGGGAGTTCTGATTGTTTGTGCCAAGTGGATGGAGATTTGAAGCAATTCACATCGGTTTGTCAAATTTTCTTTAAATGGTTTTGAATTTTAGGGGGAGTAAGAAATTTCTGAAAATCCAAAAACATAAGAAAATTTGAAAATGTCAAAAACATGATAAAATCAAAAATGAGTTTTGGTGTGAAAAAGAGGAAATGATAGTACATCAGTAGACAATCACAGTACGCTAAAGAATTGGAAAGTTAAATATGTTATAAACGGTCTCACTGATGATATGCCAGTAGGTTTTTATACATTTAGTAGATTGTTTTCGAGATATAAACCTAAATATCATATACTTACTTATTTCGTGGGGAACATCTCTCGGATATATAGGTAACCCCTGAAATCTTGTTTGAAGGGCTTTCTATTTCTGACATACTAGGTCTTTGTGCGTGGTGATATCTTGGGTATTACACCGGGACTTCTGATTTTGCGGGAGCAATAGCCTAGTCCTCGTATAATACTTTGCATTGCTTTAATCTTAAAGCTCACCCTCAGCATAAAAAATGATGAAACATTGAAAAATGCTAATCATGTGCTGTTGAAAAGAAGATCCCCAAGGGGGACCCACCTAAAGTCGAACCATCATCTCTCTGATTTTGCGGAAGCAATAGCCTGAGCTCTCATGGTCTCGCATTTAACCCCTTACATATATCATTAGTGTACATTCACCTGTAAGACTGAATATAGGAGTCTGGATACGGGAGTATAATCTGAGGTGGGACTCGCGAATAAGTTTAAGTCCTTAAAACACTAATCTCGTATCTCGAAACAGTTGAACTTTGTGTGAAAATTTAAGTGGATCAGTATACTGACAATCTAAGTGAATCATTTAGAACTTAAAGTGTTTAAAGCTCAACGGTGCTAGGGATTTGTCATAAACTGATATGATTCTCTTACACAAACTTGTAGGATCGTTTTCAGACCCGAACGAGTTGATCAGAAGAGTTTTGCTCAACACGAAAGGCGGAAACAGACGTGTAGAGGTCAATTCAGCTAGATTTACACTTTTAACTGTTGTATGATTGATTTGATAACAATTTACAGTCTGACAACACTTCGGCAGCACTTCGTTACACTGACCGGAAAGTTACAAATGAAATCAAGACATCAAGTATTTATAGGGTGTGTGATTTCGTTTGAGGATGTCTCAAACGAAATTACTGTTCAAACGAAATCATCAATTTCGTTTGAAAGTGCCATTGACAATTTCAAACGAAATCATAACCTCTAATTTCGTTTGAACTTGTCACATCCCTATTTTTGACATATCTCTCGTATAACATGCCCTGATCTCTCTAAGTACAAACAAGACTCGATACAAGACGAAGTCGACAGACGCATGCACCAACAGACTCCCCCTCGAATGTTGACGAGTCTTAAAGTGTCGAGTCTTCGCATCTTCAGTCTTTATCAGTCCTCTCGAACTCTTTGAAGTATCTGACTCTGTAAATATCCTCAAATCTTCTTTCTTCTCTTTTCATCAGCACCAACACACTCCTTTCTTTAGGTGTCTTCAGACTCCCCTTTTCGATATGCTGAGATCGCAGCCTGGCTTTGTTAAAATCACAGAGTCCTCAGGTATCGGAACCTGGCTCTCTATCATCTATCCAAGATCACCTAGCTCTTATCCTGCACATTCTCTACCCAAAAATAAATTTTCTGATGATAACTTGTAAAAACAATCTCACCATCTAATGAATCACTTGCAAAAATTATACACTCAAAGAATGATTTTACAATGTAGATCTCTGATGAAATATTTGAAGATATATCATTTTTATTTTCAAAGTACATTCTCCCAACCTGATTTGTTCATCATGTTTAGCACTTGGAATTTTGAAAATCAGTTTTCCAACACCAGTTGTCGAAAATCTTTTTGTATTTTTCAAAATTTATGCTAAAACACACTAAAATCTTTTTGGATTTTTGAATGTAACAAAATGCAGAGAAGAAATATTTACAAACAATATTTTTACGAGTTTGTATAAGAGGATCATATCAGTTTTTGATACAAATCACCAACACCGTTAAGCTTTAAACATTTTAAGTTCTAAACGATTCACTTAGATTGTCAGTATACTTGTCCACTTAAATTTTCACACAAAGTTCAACTGTTTCGAGATACGAGATTAATGTCTTAAGTACTTAAACTTAATCGCGTGTCCCACCTCAGAATATACTCCCGTATCCAGATCCCAATATTCAGTCTTACAGGTGAGTATACCACAGATGATATCTGTAAGGGGTTAAATTGTGAAACCGTGAGAGCTCAGGTCAGAACTTCCGTTCAGCAGAGCGATGACGGTTCGACTTTTGGTGTGTCCCCTTTAGAGGATCTTTTTTTACAACAGCATTGATTAGCAATTTTATTGTCTTATCATTTTATGCTGAGGGCGGCACTATATTTCAAGCAAGCAGTAAAGTATTCTCCGGGGACTAGGCCATTGCTTCCGCATTATCAGAAGTCCCGGGATAATACCCCAGATATCACTGAGTATAAAGACCTAGTATCTCAGAAAGAGGGACCTTTCAAACAAGATTTCGTGGGTTACCCATATATCCGAGAGATGTTTCCCCACGATATAAGCAAGTTTGAAATTTAGGTTTATATCTCGTCACAATCTACTAAATGTGCAAAAACCTACTGGCACATCATCTGTGAGACCGTTTAGCACTTTTTAACTTTCCATTTCTTTAGCATGATGTGATCGTCCACTGATGTACTATCATTTCATCTTCTTTGACACAAAAACTCATTTTTGAATTTTATCATGTTTTTGACTTTTTCCAAATTTTCAAATGTTTTTGGATTTTCAGAAATTTCTTACTCCCCCTAAAATTCAAACACATTTAAAGAAAATTTGAAAACAAACTTTACAAGCAAATTGACAACCGATATCAAATCACCTCAATTCGCCATCCACTTGGCATAAACAATCAGAACTCCCCCTCATAACAAACTATTTTCCCATTGTGATCTCAAAACACTTAAGTTTGTTTTAATCAAATGGTTTTTCTGGAAAATAAGTTTTGTTGATTTTACCACTTTTAGGTATTAAAACTTGTAGGTTAGGGGTTCATCATCTTGTCTTTCAACCACTTGTAAGAATAGTTTAATCAAGTTCAATCTAATGACCTTGATTAACCTATTTATAAAATCAAACCTCTTTTTCAACCTCATATCTTACCAATCAATACCATTTGTAGGTTGAATTCTCAAAATGCCGATTCCTACTCCTCACTTACCAACCTGGGAGTTCCGGCAAGTCATACTCTTACAAAAACAATTTTTCAAGAATGATGCCGATTCATGCTCCACGATTACCTACTTGGGAGCTCCGGCAAGTCCAGAATTTTACTGTTCGTAGTAGGTACCATCCCAGTTACAAACCAGGGATGGTTCAACTTTATCTTTATTCGTCTTCTTCTCGTAAAATTCCTTGACTCCTTTTACCTTCCTGTCAACCATTTTTCCAAAAATATGATGCACAGTGAGGTTAAAAGTTTTATCAACATCAAACTCTTTCTTTTCTGAAAAAAATTGA
The DNA here is from genome assembly GCA_030545235.1 of Helianthus tuberosus. Classification (NCBI taxonomy): domain Eukaryota; kingdom Viridiplantae; phylum Streptophyta; class Magnoliopsida; order Asterales; family Asteraceae; genus Helianthus; species Helianthus tuberosus. The sequence continues at coordinate 27,676 of JARYGA010054296.1, forward strand.
TTTGAAATTTCAGTTTTACCAACTTTTTGCTTAAAATTTTCAGCCCTCAATGGTGGAAAATGAACATCATCCATTGGAGGTACTGATGTTTCAATTTTTAGCTCAACCTGTGGCTCCTCTGATTTTGTGGAATCAGATTCATCGCCAGAAGATATCTCCTCTGATTTTGAAGAATCAGAATTATTGCAAGAACTACCATCCGATTTTTTAACAACCCATTTCTGGTTGTCAAGATTTCCCTTTTTCTTGTAAAATCTGTTTGAACTTTCACCAATTTCAAAAATTGAATATTTGAACAGTTTAGTTCTGTCAATTGGTGGTTCAAACTCAACCCTTTTTTCTTTCATTTTACGAGAAACTCCCTGTTTTGATTTTATTGCCTTGGAACAATCTTTGGCAATATGTCCAACAATGTTGCATTGGAAACAGGTTCTCGTTTCTTTCATCTGACCAGCAGTCTTCATCTCTTCTTGCTTCTTTGCAAGGAATTCTCTGTTTGACTGGTTCCTGAACAAATTTTCTTTTTCTTCCTCAGTAGATGTACCTGAAACGAATATCATTTTTGATTTAAAATCACAAACATATTTTTCATTTTTCTGATGGAATAAAACCTAATCCTTTCTTTTTGAAATTACCGTTATGGTTTGGTTTCTTTCGAAAACCAGAACCAGAACTGTAACCCTTTTTCTTGTTTTCTCTTTGTTGAACTCTTGAGATGTACTTTTTAGGTTTATCATTAAGATTTACATCTTTTATTTCAGAAATATTAATTTCTGTTAGTTTGAAAACCTTTTTTATCATTTCAGGTTTAACACCTCTTATTGGAAATTCCTCACCAGAATATAATTTGTCAGAATCATTCAATGTATATGCAACTTTGAATGTTTCGTCATTCAAATTAGATTTTGATAACAGGAATTCTTTATTGTAAACCCTTTTGCCCTGTTTGTCGGTTTGACTCGGAGTGCTCGACTCAGACTTTGACTCTGACATAGACTCCGACTTTGACTCCTCAGATTCATCTTTATCCAACACCTGATCGACCACTTTCTTTATTAACTCGGACTCATGATCGGTGTCAGATGACGTAAACGTGACAATATTATCTGGCAAGTTAACTGTAGACTCCGACTCCCACTGTAAATTTGTTGCCTTTTCGACTCTTTCTGAATTTGGATTTCTCGGAGAATATCCATTTTCAAGCGGGGGTGGACACTTGTTGTAACTGAAACCTTGTTTCTTACCAGATGTATTTTCTTTAGAAGCCTTCTTCTTATCTTTCTTCTTTTCAGAAGTCTATTCTTCAGAAACTTTCTGTTCTTCAGTTACTTCATCATCTTCAAATGCCTTCATGCCTTCAACAGTTGGATAAATCCTGTCAGTGACATAAGAAGTACATGAGTAACTTTTTAACAAACGGTTTACTCTTTCAGTTTCAATTCTTTGGGTTTCCAATTTTTGCTCAAGCACATCACACTTTTCAATGTAACTGTTCACACTTTTCTGCTTTATCATGAAAGCTCACTGAAGTGTCTTCATGGCCGTTGCTTGTTCTTCACTTGTTTGGTTGTACTGATTCATGGCCTTGTTCAAAACATCGTAAGATTCCTTCAACTGGTTTATGTTATTAATCAATTCACTGTTTTTCTTCTTTATAATTTCACAGTTCTCACAAATCACCGGAATCTTTTTTACATTAACTTCTTCATCAACTTTGAACTTTGGAATATCTTTCACCTTTTTCTTTATCACTGGAATAGCTTCATCATCACTGCTGACCGGTGTTTTGACATTTTTCTTTTTCTTTTTGACTTTTTCATCAACACTGTCACTTTCTGCTATCAATTTCAAATCAGATGCCAATCTTCTTGCATGATACTCACGATTGTAACATATGTACTTGTAATCATTGTGAACAGTTCGGTTATCAATAAAACAATGTTATTTGATCCCAATGTTTGTTTGGTTGTGTTTTACATTTTTCATGTTTTGACTTTTATTCAATTTCAAACTCTACATCACTTTCTGGAGAGTTATACGCAAACTGGTGCGTAAACATACTCAGTTTAACGCTACAAATACTCCGGAACATCAACATATACTTAACATACCTTAAATAACCTTTACATAACTTAGAAATAAGTTTTAAAGGCTTTGGTATGGCAAAAACAAGTTAATTCGCTTACAGGGACTAAACTTGACAAACTGCGAAAGTATGCCAATTTGAACTGTAACGAACATCCCGGAACATGACCATAAGTTAAACATACCATAAATATCCTTTACATAGCTTAGAAATAGGCTTTGAGGGGTTCGGTGTGCTAAAATAAACTTTTGGGTCATTCAGGGACTAAAAGTGTCAAAAAGTGAACAAGTTTGCACTTTTACGCATAACTCACGTTCTGAATACATCCGGACATCCAAAAATTTATGTAAGCACTAAAATATTTTATTTTAGTGTTTGGCATAAGAAAAATCCATTCGTTGCGTCATTTGGATAGTTTTTCGCGCTTATGCGCATTCCGTCGTAATTAAGCGAACATCGCGTCCGTACGACCAAACGAACCAACGTCCGACATATTTTTGAGCATGTTTCATGTCCACAATGTTTAGGCATCATTTTAGGGCCTTAAAGTTGGCTTTACGGGCCTTAGAAGTGTCGGAAATGGCCTTAAACACCAATAGGGACTGAAACTGTCATTTTTTCAAACTTATTTCTGATCAGACAAGGCCATGCGGCCCGCGTCAAATCCTGGTGTATCCTTACGCGGCCCGCGTCAGGGTCCCAGACAGCAGAATGTGCAGAAACATCGAATCTGGTCCGTTCCACTTGTTGCACATGGTTTTGGGGAATCTATGGGCTGGTTTTGATGTGCACATGGTATTACAATACCATGGGTGCAAGTGTATGGCCAAGATTGAAGCACGTTTTCCAAGAAACGATCCTAACGGTTCGGGAAATCCTATAAATACCCCATGCCTTCAATTACAAAACCCACAAGAATTTTGATTTGAGAAACTCTAAGTTGAAACCTTTGTTTCATACCTGAGTTACTTGGATCGAGATTAGCATTCGGGGACCCTTCGTAAGTATTCCTTCGTTCTTTTGTTGCTTTTCGAGTCTGAAAGTCAAACTTTGTTTGACTTTCTGCGTTGACCAGTTTATGGTCAATGCGAAGTTCGTTTGAACTTCGCAACGTGATTGTAATCACGATGGTTATAGTCCCTTGGGACTATGCCTACTGATTACCACGTTGTCTAGGGTCGTAAGGGTAAGCGATCTAATAAATCGCTTATACCTTCGAACCCGACCCATTTGGTCGATCATTAGGATCCGACCAAATACATTAGGTGACCATAGTATATAGGGAATAACCTTCCGAGGTTATACCTTATGGTCGCTTCGTTAATTAGTTGTATGATAGGTAGTATATATGCCTTAGGTAAATTACCAGAATACCCTTTTCATGTATAATTGGTAATTAAGCATATGTAACCTAAACTTTTGTCACATGACTGATTATGTAACATGTTTAGGCAAATAACACTTTTCATAGGGCTAGTTAGGCGGTCCGAACGCGTTTCACGCGAACGACGCGTTAAAGTAGCATAAGCTACCCAAACGGGTCGTAATGGGTCGTAAGCACTTAGGCTAGGTTTCATTTAGTATGTAGGCTTTGTTAAACCATATTATACGAGTCTCGATACTCGTTTGGTTTACGAACCCTCATACTATCTAAATCCTCCGATATAGGTCCGGTTTATTAACATAGTTACCTATATTATGTGCCGTTTGATTCCGAGATCTCTATCATTGCTTGGTGGTTATCTTAGGACTTCTGAGCAATTTCAAGTGAGTACATAGACCCCTCTTTTACTGTTTTCCAAACGTTTTGGGGTGGAACACATGTGCCTACTTGTTACTTTCATGCTTTCCATGTTTTCACATCATATACTTGCTATGTTCGTTAGTACATTATAGTACATGTTTTACATTACATTTCATGCTATGTATGCCCATTGTGTGTGTACTTAGTACATTGCTTACACTACATTTCATGCTATGAATACCCATTGTGTGCATACTTAGTACATTGCTTTACATTACATTTCATGCTATGTATGCCCATTGTGTGCGTACTTAGTACATTGTTTACATTACATTTCATGCTATGTATGTCCATTGTGTGCATACTTAGTACAGTTGTTTTCATCACATGCTTACATTTTGGTATGACATTTGGTTTGTTTCAAATGGAACAATACATTCATTAACATTAGCTACGTCGTTCGTTAGTAGGTAGTGGTACCATAGGAATTGACAACTCCCGTTCCTGAAATCCTGGGTTTGTTTGGATTGGAAGGAATGACCGAATTCGATACACATAACTTAGATAAACCTTTAATTTGTTTAAGGGTTTATCGCCACAGTCTCAAGGCTTGGATGTATGCATTTTCACAATACCGCATAAATGTTTGTATCAGTATAGCATGCATTTGTTCCACAAAACATAACTTTGATTTAAACCATGTTTTACTTCAATACCTTGTTTTTGTGCATTTTACATATGGTTTAGTTGATATATTTCACTTACCATACATGACATTCTTGGGTACACATTACATGATCTACATTAAACATA
>JARYGA010054297.1:0-40308 GCA_030545235.1 Helianthus tuberosus
CATCTTTAATAGTTTGAAGAATAAATGGCATTGCATCTATAATTCCCTCTGCTACTATGTGTTGGATAGCACTATTATCCACTTGATTGTTATTGTTATTGATGCTTGGATTCTCATTAACCACGTTAATGTTACTCTGGTTATCATTATTCAGATTTCCTTGATTTCCTTCGTCGGCCATCTGAATTTAAAAAATTATCCCATATTAATATCACAATTAATATCTTAATATAATTAATCACATAACACACATTTTTGCCAAAAGCGTCGATCATTGCGACTTGTACTCTATTTTCATATACTATGCGTCTATTACACACTAGTACAGAAATAAAAATTACAATACCAACAGAAAGAAAATTACACTAATAGTAATATGCATCCATACACACATATTTTTATTTTATTTTATTTTATTATTATTACTACTACTACCATTTCCTCTATTCTCACATTCATGGATATGGATTTATCCAAAAATCCATATTGCGCTCATCGTATTTCCATACGAGACGCTCTCCCACCTGATGCATTCTCTCACTACTTTCTAAAATTTCCTCCCCAAAAGTCCTAAGTTCTTGAACGTTTTCTGCACTCATTGGGGGTGCAGGTTCTCGGACTGGGTTTGGAATCTGGGGTGCGGGTTCCTGATATGGGGGTGACAGTTCCTGAAATCGTTAAGGATCCTCTAAAATTTCCCTAATATATTCATCTTGGTAATAGGGATCTAAAGGGTCCATACCTGGGTAGGCTTCTATGTTCTGTATGGGTGGATATTCCTGGATAGGGTAACGTTGCACAAGTCCCTATTGTCGTCCCACCATGGGTCATAATTTGGATCTAGGGGGTTTGGTGCGGGTACCCTAGGAATTTCTTCTGAGTTAAAGTCATGCATCTCCACCTGGTTTTCTATCTCCATGGGTTGATCTGGGTTTTGTGGTTGTGGGGCTACTAGTTGTTCCAGACTTGGGTCAGCAGCAGTTGTAGCTAGGATATGGAAATTAGCTAGGCTTCTATTAAGCATATCCTGTGTATGGTCATCGGTTCTACGCTTAGCAGTTGCTAGAACTCTTTGCTGTTGCAACTTTCGCATTCTCTTCCTACGAGCAAAAGCTTCCTTACTGAACCATCCTCGTTTCTTATTAGGGAATGGCTCTTCTGACTGAGCTCTAAAAGCAAACACTCATTCTTCCTGATCAGCAGAATACCCAGAAAGGGCAGGCTGTGACGAAGTACCTTCATTCTTAGGTGATTCAGACAACAGACGATTCATGTCTGAGGGTCCTTGATCACTCATACTGTAAACTAACTGATAGTCAAATAACATATAACAAATAAATACAGTTATGCACGTATAATTTATTTCCTAACACAAAATTTAGAATTTAAGTGTCTGCAGAACACTTCTTTGGCTCAGACCAGTGGCTAGGCTCTGATACCACCTTCTGTCGCAACCCCCGATCCCTGATTCCCGGGAACGGGCGGACGCGATCTCAGAGTTTTGGTGGTATCAGGTTATTTAATCTTGCAGCGGAATTTACATCAGGACCGTAGTTAGGAAATGTTTATCAGAGTAAAACCACCATATTTGATATTAATAAACACATGGGCAAAATCCAAGTTTCTTATTACAATACATTTATAGGGACAAACCCCATTTTATTGTATTTAAAACATCGTTTATTAGGTAACTTTTATAACCACATTTTTCCCAAGCCTTCAGTGCTCTCCAGCTGGCTTTCATTAATTGGCTGTTCACATTGTGTTACCTGTAATGCGTTTTAAAAACATTTGTCAGTCGGAAATACTGGTGAGTGAATCCCAGTTTAATCAAGAAACATTTTATCAATTAAGACAGTATTGAGAGCGATCACATTGTTTATTTCTACACAATTACTCATTCAGTATTTGCCACTCGACCGGATCTATGGCTATGGTCAAGTTACACATTGGCTAACTCTTTGTCCAATTGTAACGTACTGTCGTTCCCGACTTACTACTCGCAGTAGTAATAAATTTTGTATACAAAACCCCATAATACCGGCAGTAATTGAAGAACTACAAAGACTCAATCACCGCTTAATCACATTGTAAATAATTAAGGTTTTGTAAAACATTCTAAAAAGGTTAACAAAAAGAGGATAAACTCACATTGATATCTTAGACTTCTTGTGAGGGTATCCTGGATATAATCTATAATTTATACAAATGTACATAGGTTAGTACCATAACCCTTTGAAAATATTAATGATACCCTCCCCGAGACGATATTCCAACAACTACGTCGGGCAGAACCACGACAGTTGTTACGTAACCCTAAATCAATCGGGCAGCGTAACTATTACGAAACTAGGGTTATAATACTTACAACGGAGCAGAACCTCGCTAATTAGGGGTATAATACCCGACTATTATGATTAATACTTCAGAATTCGAGATTGAAAGAAAGAAATAAGCGACGGAAAACGAAAACTGATGCCTGCTATTTATAGTTCCTGATTCTAGTCCTGTCGCTGCCCGCGTAAAACACAGGCAATGGTTACGTGGCCCGCGTCAACCCTGGTCAACACTATAGCTTAGCTGGGTTAGCTACTAGACTCGCCACGATGTCGACACGTGTCAGCTCAGGATGTCTCCGCGTTTCATGATCTCTCGCGGCCCGCGTTAACTAACAAAGACTCTTACGAGGCCCGCCTGAACTAAAGGTTTCAATGATATCAGGTTTAGACCCTGATACCGCCCGCGTAACTGGTTGGGGTGGGTCTACGCGGCCCGCCTCAACTTATAATTTCTTGTTTTTAATTTATATTATATGTTATAACATAATTCGGGCTCGGTTTTCACATACGGGGTGTAATATAAGACATATTGGGACATTCTTAAATATATTAGAGTGTTAGAGATATTATATGGGTGTCGGTTTTATCGAGGGTTGTCACAGCGTAAGTTGAAGCCCATTTCTTACGCGGGGCGTGAGAGACCCCCAGATCCGCAAAAATCATTTTTCAGCAAAACCCAGCTGTTCCTTTGTTTTGCACATGGTTTCTTTCACTTTATGGGCTAGATTTTGATGGTTTTTAGTGTCCCCTTGTATTAAAAAACCATGTGCCCAAGTGTAAGGCCAAGATCGAAGAACGAATTGTGAGGAACGATCCTAACGGTTGTGGGATTTCTATAAATACCCAACACCCTCATTTCTTGAAACTCACAAATCTGATTCAATTGCTCCAAGTTGGGGTTTAGCACTTCATACCTGAGCAACTTGAATCAAGATCTTCCTAGCTTGGATCCTTTGTAAGTATTCTTTCGTGCTTTTATCGTTTTTCTAGCGTAAAAGTCAAATAGTGTTTGACTTTCTGCTTTGACCAGTCTATGGTCAACACGAAGTTCGTTTGAACTTCGCAACGTGAGCGTAATCACGATGGTTATAGTCCCTAGTGACTATACCTACTGATTACCACGTTGATTAGGTATAGTGACGAGTCATAGTTTCGGTCAAAATGCGTATTTATGCGTATTTTGTAACCAAACTATTCTTGGGTATCAAAACCCTTTGTTTTGATATCAAAAGCTTTTTTCTAACTTAGTTAAACATGTTTAGCTCGTAACTTTTAGTTTAGTGCTTGTATAGAGTCGTAAGTCAAGCGGTCTAAACAACCGCTTAGACTTTCGAACTCGACCCATTTGGTCGATCATTAGGATCCGACCAAGCATGTTTAGCGACCATAGTTGTATAGGGAATAACCTTATGAGGTTATACCTTATGGTCACTTAGTTTAATTAGATGTATGATAGGTTGTTTATATGCCTTAGGTAAAATGACCAAAATGCCCTTTTCATGCATAATTGGATTTTAAGCATATGTAACTTAAACTTTTGTCATTTAACTGATTATGCAACATATTTAAACATGTTTTGGCATATAATACTTATCATAGGACTAGTTAGGCGGTCCGAACGCGCTTTGCGCGAACGACGCGTTAAATAGCGTAAACTACCTAAATGAGTTGTAATGGGTCGTAAGCACTTAGGATAGGTTCCGATTTAGAATGCAGGCTTTGTTAAACCATATCATATGAGTTCCAATACTCATTTGGTTTACAAAACCTCATCCTATCCGATCTTCTGATTTAGGTCCGGTTTATTAACATAGTTACCTATATTAGGTGCCGATTGATTTTCCGTGATCCCTTTAGCTTTGCTTGGTTGTTATTTAAGACTTCTAAGCATTCTCAGGTGAGTACATAGTTCCCCTCTTTTACCGTTTTAAACTGTTTTGGGGTGATTCATATGTGTTAAATGATTTCGAGTCTTTTAAACAAATGCTATGGTTTATATTACTATTTGAACTGTTTGATCCATGTGAACCGTTTGGAACTGTTGATCCGTGTGAACCGTTTTGGAACTGTTTGATCTATGTGAATTATCTGAACTGTTGATTTATGTGAACCGTTTGGAACTGTTTGATCCATGTGAACCGTTTGGAACTGATTGATTGATGTGAACCGTTTGGAACTGTTTGATCCGTTGGGTTAGGGAAGTGATTAGGTAGCGGGGCGGGTGTAATGTGTTAAAAGCATGGTGGATACGCCGTTGGTACTTCCTATATATAAGTGCTTTTAACACATTATATATCGTTGTGTTACCTAGATCACTTGGGCAAGTGTTATAAAAAAAGTTATATTACAAGGTTTTTCTAACAATATAAACCATTCGAGTTTTATTACAAAAACGATTTACAAATCTGGGTCTACATAAACAAATGTTTTGGGGTTAAGATTCATGGTATCGAGGTTTTATGAATAATCTGTTTTGACTTGGTTATTTAATTTACAATACAAACATTTTACAAATTAAGTTTTCTAATATCGAATAACAAAGTTGTTGAGTTATTTCAAAAGGTAAACGAGCCATGAATCTGACACTCACACAAAACCTATGTACTCGCCGACATTTTTATGCTGACGTATTTTCACATATGTTTCAGGTACCTTAGTTGATGATGTTGATGATGATATCAGTGCATGCTCACATAGGAATGGATGAGGCCTTAGTGACTTAATAACAATGAAAGTCAATTTGTTCATGTTTTGTTTCTAATTTCAAATACAATGTAATAAACTTAATTCAATAAAACAGAACTTTAATCCATGTGTTGTGAAACAATGATTTTGTTATGACACTCCCCGACGTTTCCGTCGCGGTTTGTTGTTTTAACACGGTCGGGGTGTGACAGTTAACCCTAACAAAACGCCAAAAATAACAAAAAATATTTTTCCTGCTTAATATTTTATTTACTCCGTTATTGTATTTTGTCATGTTGGTCTGCATAACGCCATTTAAAAAAAACGCCAAACTTAGAAGATGGGACGTCTATAACCTATAAAACTGATAAAAACTGATCAACACAGTAAATACAAAAACAGTAACTCAAAAAAGACAGTTACTTTATTACTATCATTTATTACAATAAAAAGTCCCGCCTAAACTATGCGCCAAAAAACTCCTATAACAGAGGGGTCTATACACAATGAAATTAATCACACCCGGAAAACACAAAAACGCATATCCTCTAGAAAACACTCCCTTTAAAACACCACAGATGACAAAGCTTTCACTGAAATGGATCTTTTTTTCTGAGGAGGTTAACTCAATAATATTTTGCTGAATGAGATGGACAAATATTTAAGAAAAAGAGATTGATGACAGTGATATGACATCATGTGAGCTTTGTTCTTGATGATTAAATGCATGGAATAAAGGGATCAACACAAGTGTAAAATGCTATTTTGGACACCATTATTACAAATAGCATCAAGCAAGAGTTGATCTTTAATGACATGCCACCAAACAAGAATATCACACCAAAAAACAGGATGCCACTAAGCAGCTTCTTCTGAAAAAGACGGGGTTTATGAAGGAAAGTTGGCATCTTGCTAAATTATTCAAAAAATGTTCAGAACGCCAAAAACAAATTCAAGAAAAAAGAGGCTGATGACATTGAAGATTGGAAAGAAAAATTATATTACCATTTTTATTATTTTTGTTTTCATTTTATATTGTATTGATTTTAAGTTATATGTTGTTTTGTTATCTGATTCTCTATAAATAAAATACATTATTATATAAAACGCCAAATACTACAAACACCAAAACGCTAGTAGAATGAAAATTGGGAAAACAACTGCTGGCAAAGCACCTTGTAAAGGGTATTAAAACGCCAAAAGAAAAATTGGTCTTATTTTAATCTTATGCAAATAATAATGACTCTTAGTGAATTATTATACAAAACGCCACAAACGCCAAAAAAATTAACCAGAAAACGATATAACGCCAAAAAATTATATATGTGACACAAAAACAATTAATTCAACGCCAAAAAGTTTAATAAATACAATTAACGCAAAAAAAAAAAAAAACTTAGACGCCAGAAAATATTATACCGCGTTGTGAAAATAAAAGAAGAATGAAAAGACAAAAAAGCCCCTCCGCCCTTCTCTATGCCGCGGGACACGTGTTGGGCCAGGATGCGTTCTCACCGTTCTCACACTTTTGAGCGTTTTCTCCCGAACCCGTTTCTATATATATATATATAGCGTAAGGTTCATTTGAGAACCACCCTTATTGCGAGAACCACAAGAAACAATGTGAACACAAAATAAAATCTAAAAAAAATAAAAATAGCACTAAATTTTTTTTAATATTTTTTAAAAAAAATCGCTATATTTCGTTACCAAAAAAAACTTTTTTTTTCGAGTAACAGTTATCCATGCACATGTGCATATGTATCATTACTTCGACAAATTCCGTAATACGTTATCAGTAATAGACAATCGCACTTTAATTTACAATACCATCTGTAATACACTACTTTTTACATTACCAATATTCAAAATGCACATGTGCATCATTAGGTATAACCATGATATAACATGTTTTGGTACAAAAAGTTTGTAATTTTGAATGGAGAAGTAGGCCCATATACATGTTTTTGGTTAGTTATATCTAGTGGTTGATGGTTTGGTTATAGTTATCAATTTATGATGTAATATGTTGATTGGATGGTATAAATAGTGTTTATATACATGTAATAAAGTGAAAATATTGGTAATGGTATTGTATTATGGATGGTAGGGGGTAATGGTATTGTATTATGGATGGTAGGAGATAATGGTAGTGTATTATGGATGGTATGATAGATGAAAGGGAACGTGTATTCAAAGTAGTGTACCAAAACACCTTATTTCATGTTGATACATATAGATGCACATGTGCATTTCTAATATTGGTAATGCAAAAAGAAGTGTATTACATATGGTAGAAATTGCATGTGATAAAATCGCATGTTATAAAATAACATGAATGAAATCGCATGTGATAATTTTGATGAAATCACATGTGATAATTTTGATAAAATCGCATGTTTTTAAATAACATGAGTGAAATCGCATGTTATAAAATAACATGAATGAAATCGCATGTGATAATTTTGATGAAATCGCATGTTGGTTTTTGTAACATTTTCGCATGTGATAATTTTGATGAAATCGCATGTTGGTTTTTTGTAACTATTTCGCATGTGATAATTTTGATGAATTCGCATGTTGGTTTTTTGTAACAATTTTGGATGTCGTAATTTTGATGAATTCGCATGTCAAAAAACCAACATGCGAAATTGTTACAAAAAACTAACATGCGATTTCAATGTGTATATATATAGAAACGGGTTCAGGAGAGAACGGTGAAAAGTGTGAGAACGGTGAAAAGTGTGAGAACGGATCCTGGCCCAACACGTGACAGGGGGCGCTAATTGTTATGCGGGGGTACGATTGTCCTTTTGTACGTTCCCTCCTTATTCGAGTTATAAATCTCTTTCATATTAAAACTCCAAAGATTTATTGTTAGCTGTTACCTCCTTTGTAAGCTTTCTCAGATCTATGGCGTTTAACGTGGATTCTGTTCGACAAAGTAAAATTCGTTGGCATTTTCTATTTTTGTTACAGCAAATCATGCAACAGATATGGCGTTTTGTTCTTTTATCATTGTGTCGCAACCCCCGACAATACTAATACTCAATCACTGTTTAATATAATGTAAAACATTTGAGGTTTTGTAAAAACAGTTTGCAAAAAGAAGGATTACTCACATTGCTATCTTAGATTATTTCCTGTGGCTTCCTGGCTATAATCTATAAATTTTAAATAATGCACACGTGTTAGTATAATAACCCAAATTTACATTAGTTATACCCTCCCGGAGACAGAACTCCAACGACTACGTCAGGCTGAGCCTCGACAGCCGTTATGGAGCACTTGATCAATCGGGCAGCGTATCTAATACGTAATCGGAGGTTAAAATACTTACAACGAGGCAGAGCTTCGTTAATTGGGGGGGGGGGGGTATAATGCCTGGGTATAGTGTCTACTATTCAGAAATTAGAGAGAGAATTGTGTGAATGAGCGTCGAAAAATGAAAGCCGAAGCCTCCTATTTATAGTTCTGTTCGACCAGTCTCTCGTGGCCAGCGTAAGATGAAGGCTAAGCCTTCGCGGCCCGCGAGCTAGGGGTGTAGGCTTTAGCTTTGCTAATTCGTCGAACTAGGTTTGACACGAGGCTGCCATGTGGCAGCTCAGGGTGTCACCCTGATCTCGAGCTGTCGCGCCCCGTGTAGAAGATCATAAAGGTCTTCGCGGCCCGCGAGCGCAATCAGAATTTTTATTTTATTTTATTTTTGTGAAATTAAAGGTATATAGGGTCAAATCTCGTATACGGGGTGTATTTTAAGACGTATAGGGACATTCTAAATATTTTAGGGGTGTCGGAAATAATTTTAGAAGGGTTGTTATATCCTCCCCACCTTGTTTTAGAACTCGTCCTCGAGGTCTACTGGAATAGGTGTGGATATTTCCGTTGCATTTCTGATTCAAGCTCCCATGCGTATTCTGGTCCTCTCTTGGAATCCCATTTTACTTTGACTAGAACTAATCTTTTGTGTTTGAGGTTCTTGATTTTTCTGTCTTCAATCTGTAGAGGTTTTTCTACAAACTTAAGTTTCTCATTTACCTCTATATCCTCAAGAGGTACTACTAATGATTCATCGGCTAAGCATTTCTTGAGATTAGATACATGAAATACATCATGTATTCCTGCCATTTCCTCTGGCAGTTGTAGCTGATAAGCTACAGTTCCTATTCTTCTAATAATCTCAAAAGGTCCAATGTACCTGGGGCTTAGCTTTCCCCATTTGATGAATCTCACCATTCCTTTCCAAGGAGAAACCTTTAATAAAACTTTATCTCCTACCTGAAATTCCAATGGCTTTCGCCTGTTATCTGCATAACTCTTTTGTCGATCACATGCTGCTTTTAGTCTTTCCTTAACTTGAACAATCTTGTCCGTTGTTTCTTGTATTATTTCAGGTCCAGATAGTTTCTTTTCTCCAATCTCTGCCCAACAGACTGGAGTCCGGCACTTTCGTCCATAAAGTGCTTTGAATGGTGCAACATTGATACTGGTATGATAGCTGTTGTTGTAGGAAAATTCTATTAATGGTAAGTGATCGTCCCAACTTCCTCCGAAATCAATTACACAAGCTCTAAGCATATCATCCATTGTCTGAATTGTCCTTTCGCTTTGTCTGTCCATTTGAGGATGCTAAGCTGTGCTTAGATTTAACTTGGTTCCCATTGCTTTTTGGAAACTTGTCCAAAAATGAGAGGTAAAATGGCTATCTCTATAAGAAACAATTGATAAAGGAATTCCATGTAATGAAACTATTTCATTTACATACAACTTGGCTAGTTGTTCCATACTGAAAGTTTCTTTCATTGGTAAGTAATAAGCTGACTTGGTTAGCCTGTCTACAGTCACCCAGATTGTATCATTACCTTTTCTTGTCTTAGGTAGTTTGGTAACAAAATCCATTGTTATCAATTCCCATTTCCAAACTGGCATTTCTAACTGCTGCAATAAACCTGAGGGTTTCTGATGTTCAACTTTAACTTGTGAACATGTTAGACACTTGGCAACATAAGCTGCTATATCCTTTTTCATTCCTATCCACCAAAAATTCTTTCTTAAGTCTTGATACATCTTATCATTTCCAGGATGCATCGTATACTTAGACTTGTGGGCTTCCTCTAATATACGGTGGCGTAGGTTTCCTAATTTAGGTATCCACATTCTTTTCTTATGGAATCTCCAAATTCTATCTATTCCTTGTTCTAGTTCCTTAATCATTGCTTTCAATTTTTCAGTATCATCCTTGATTACTGATTCTTGTGCTTTCCTAATCTGGTCATTTAAATCTACTTGTATATTTAATTTAAGAGAACGCACTCTTTTTGACTTTTCATGATACTTTCGGCTTAAAGCATTGGCTACTACAATAGCCTTTCCTGCATGATACTGGATGTTATAATTGTAATCACTAAGAATTTCCATCCAGCGTCTTTGTCTTATGTTTAACTCCTTTTGCCCGAAAACATACATTAAACTCTTATGATCAGTGAAAATGGTAAACTTACTACCGTAAAGGTAATGTCTCCAAATTTCCAGGGCAAAAATTATAGCTCCTAATTCTAAATCATGGGTTGAATAATTTTCTTCATGATTCTTAAGTTGCCTAGAGGCGTAGGCTATAACCTTTTGACGTTACATTAACACACATCCGTAACCTAACTTAGAAGCGTCACAATAGACTACAAAGTCTTCAGTTCCTTCTGGTAGCGCTAGTATGGGTGCGTTGGTTAATCTTTGCTTAAGAATTCTAAAAGCTTCTTCTTATTTTGGTCCCCATTCAAACTTAACAAATTTACAGGTTAACTTAGTTAAGGGAATGACTATTCTAGAATAATCTCGGATAAATCTTCTATAATAACCGGCCAATCCTAGGAAACTTCTAACCTCAGTTGGTGACTCAGGGGTTTTCCATTTAGTAATTGCCTCAATCTTTGTAGGATCCACATGAATTCCTTCATGGTTAACTAAATGTCCAAGAAATTGTACTTCTTCTAACCAAAATTCGCATTTTGAAAACTTGGCATAAAGCTTTTATTTTCTCAATAAGCTTAGGAGTGCATGCAGGTGCTTTGCATGTTCCTCTTTACTCTTAGAGTAGATGAGAATATCATCTATAAAGACATTTATCCAAATATGGCTTACATATTCGGTTCATCATGTCCTTAAATGCAGCTGGGGCATTGGTTAAACCAAATGGCATGATAGTAAATTCATAATGGCCATACCTTGTTCTAAAAGCGATCTTAGGAATGTCCTCTTCCTGTACCTTTAATTGATGATATCTTGAGCGTAAATCGATTTTAGAAAAGAATCGAGCTACTTGCAGTTGATCAAACAGATCATCGATTCTCGGTAATGGGTACCGATTTTTAATCGTTAATTTATTCAATTCACGGTAATCAATGCACATTCGTATTGACCCGTCTTTCTTCTTGACAAACAAAATTGGTGCTCCCCATGGCGATGAGCTTGGATGTATGAATCCCTTTTCCAAAAGATCGTCCAGTTGTTTCTTTAACTCTTGCATTTCTGCTGGTGCCAAACGGTAGGGTGCTTTGGCGATTGGTGCTGTTCCTAGTAGCAGATGAATTCTGAATTCAACTTCTCTGTTCGGCGGTAGTCCTGGTAATTCTTCTGGAAACACATCTGGAAACTGAGATACTACTGGAATATCTTTTAGTTCTTTTGCTTTAGTGTTAATGATTATGGAAATAAAATACACTAATGACCCTTTTCTTGCATAACTGGTTGTTTTCATTACGGAGATGAATTTTGTGGATTTAGATGGCTTATCTCCTTTAATTGTGATATTTTCACCCTTTGGTGAATTTACTTGTATTGACTTTTGATCACATAGAATACTTGCTTTATTGGCTATTAACCAATCTATTCGTAATACTACATCAAATCCTGCTAGATTTATTGGATAAAGATTTGCAATAAACTTTTGATTTAAAAATTTTATTCTTGCTCCCTGCAAGATTTCGGTAATCTTAATAGTTTCTCCATTTGCTGTCTCTACTAGACATTCTTGTGGGAGTTTAGTTAATGGTTGATTCAGAAGTTTGCAAAACGAAGTATTAATAAAACTTTGGTTCGCACCAGAGTCAAATAATACTTTAGCAAAAACATCATTAACTAAAAACGTACCGGCGATCACGTCCAGGATCATCTTGGCTTCTTCTGCAGTCAGAACAAATGCTCTAGCATTTTTAGTATTCTTGTTGTTCATGGCTGGAGCTAGTTTCGGACAGTTCGGCTTGATATGCCCTTTTTCTCCACAGTTGAAACGTACTCCGTTACTGGGTTTCTTCCTACAATCTTCTTCCTTGTGTCCTGGTATGTTGTAGAAGTTGCAGTAGGTGGAGCATCTTCCTGAATTCTTCTTCTTGCAGGCCTTACAGTAAGGTGTAGAGGTAGAACCTATGTTTTTCACATGGTTGGAATTTCCATAGCGAAATTCATGGGTAAGCTTTTGAGCTAGGTTCTTTCTTTGATTCTCTTCTTGTGTACGTACTAGTTCATCAGTCAAGGTGTTTGCTAGTTCTACAGCTTCTTCTATGGTTTGGGGTCTAGCTGCCTTGACTACATGCCTAATCTCGCTGATTAATCCCCAGATGTAACGGGAGATTAATACTGGTTCTGGTGATGCTAGGGTTGGCACTATTTTAGCATATTCAAAGAATGTAGTAGTGTACCCCTTACTATCTACTCCAGTCATTCTAAGGTTTAAGAACTTATTTGCTATCTGTTCCTTTTCATTAGGGGGACATAACTTCCTTTCAACCATGTTCTTAAATTATTCCCATTCCATATTGTAGACCTTGTCACTTCCCCTAGATTGGAGGATAGTGTTCCACCATTCTAAATCTGAGTTCTTAAACAGATTGGAAGAAAACATTATCTTATCCTCTTCTACGCATTTGCTTATTTTTAAGTCTCCCTGAGTCTTTTCTATCCAGCGTAGAGCTGCAATGGCTCCTTCATTTCCCGAGAATTCTATTGGTTTACAAGACCAGAATTCTTTGTAAGAACAACCATAGGACATGGTTCTTCTTCTTTTGGGAATGGGCACTTGAAGTATTGGTCCATTGTTTACGCTGTGTTCTGGTTCAGTAGGTGGTCATTTACTGCCATTATAACTTTTATTATTATCCGCTTCCTTAACCGTTTTGATAATATATGGCATTGCGTCTATAATCCCTTGTGCCACTATGAGTTGGATGACATTGTTATCTACTTGGTTTCCGTTATTATCGTTATTCGGATTTCCTTGATTCACTTTGTTGTCCATCTAGATTTTAAACATTTACCACATATTAATATCATAATACAATATCCAATGCAAACAATCACATAACAAGCATGTTGATCAAAATCGTCGAACATTGCAACCTTTACTCTATTTTATATATATATATATGCGTCTAGTACAAAGTGGAACTGAAATCTAAAATTACAATACTAGTATGCATCCGTAGCTGTTACCTATTTTAGTTGGTTATGGTATATTATATATATATATATGTATTATTACTATTAATGATACGGGTTCATCCAAAATTCCATGTTACGCTCATCATATTTCCAGATGAGCCTTTCGCCTATATGTCTTATCCTTTCACTTTGGTCTAACAACTCCTCACCAAAAGTTTGGAGTTCCTGCACATTCTCATTATTCATGGGTGGGGCTGGTGCTGGTATTGGGTCAGAAAATTGGGGAATCGGTTCTTCGTGTGGGTAAGGATTCTCTAGGATTTCCCTGATGTACTGGTCATTATCCCAATATGGATCTAGTGGGTCTAGGTTGGGATAGGGTGCTACTGGGTTCATGGGTTCCTCTATTGGGTATAGTTGCTGGTAATCCCTGTGGTCGTCAAACCATGGGTCATAGTCTGGGGGATGGGGTGCTGGGACTCTGGGAATTTTAGCTGGGTCAAAAGCAGGTGTTGGAATTTGGTCTATTGGGTTTGGCTCCAATTCCATAGGTTGTGTGGGAAATAGTGGTAACGGTTGGGGTGCTATGAGTTGTTCTAGATTCGGGTCCGCAGCT
Organism: Helianthus tuberosus; assembly: GCA_030545235.1. Classification (NCBI taxonomy): domain Eukaryota; kingdom Viridiplantae; phylum Streptophyta; class Magnoliopsida; order Asterales; family Asteraceae; genus Helianthus; species Helianthus tuberosus. Next base: position 14,074 of record JARYGA010054297.1, read on the forward strand.
GTGGTTGCTAAGATATGAAAATTTGCTAGTCTCCTATTGAGCATATCCTGAGTGTGAGCATTCATTTCTCTATTGGCCACTGCTAAGGCCCGCTGTTGCTGAAGTTTTCTCATCCTTTTTCTACGTTCATGAGCTCCTCTGCTGAACCATCCTCTCTTTTTGGGAGGGAATGACTCTTCAGATTGTGTTTTGAACACGAAAATCCCTTCTTCGGTGTCAGCCGAATACCCCGAGGGGGTAGGCTGTGAAGAGGTTCCTTCGTCCCTAGGTGAGCTGGACAACAGACGATAAGCGTTCGATGGTCCTTGGTCGCTCATCTTGTAAACTAACAAATTGTCAAATAACACAAAACAATAAAATATGCACGTAGTTCCTTAGATAATTTCCAAACATAACATATAAAATTTTGGTGTCAGCAGAACACTTCTGTGGCTGAAATCAGTGGCTGAAATCAGTGGCTGTAGCTCTAATACCACCTTCTGTCGCAACCCCCGACCCCTGCCTCGGGAGGCGGGCGGCCGCGACCTACTCAGAGATGGTGGTATCGGTGTTTATCAATTTGGCAGCGGAATTTACATCAGGACCGTAGTTAGGAAATATTTTATCAGAGTAAAATACCACATTTTTATAATATTAAACACATGGGAAATTCCTAAGTTTCCATTACAAACATTTTATAGGAATAAATCCTATTTTATTTAAATAAAAACATCTTCTTTATTTAGGTAACTTTTATAGCCACTTTTCCAAGCATTCAGTGCTGTCCAGCTGGCTTTTATTTGGCTTTCACATTTTGTTACCTGAAACGCGTTTAAAAACATTTTGTCAGTGGGAAATACTGGTGAGTGAATCCCAATTTAATCAAGACAGGTAAAACCGTTTACAGCATTGAGGGCGATCTCGCAATTATATTTGTTTATTTTTCTACTTTAATTGCCACCCACAGTATTGTCAACCCGACTTGTGGTCATGTCACTACTCACAGTGTAGTAACAAAAATTGTATACAAAACCCCAACATACCGATGATAATTGTAGAATACAAATACTTAATCACTGTTTAATATAATGTAAAACATTTGAGGTTTTGTAAAAACAGTTTGCAAAAAGGAGGATTACTCACATTGCTATCTTAGATTATTTCCTGTGGCTTCCTGGCTATAATCTATAAATTTTAAATAATGCACACGTGTTAGTATAATAACCCAAATTTACATTAGTTATACCCTCCCCGAGACAGAACTCCAACGACAACGTCGGGCAGAGCCTCGACAGCCGTTACGGAGCACTAGATCAATCGGGCAACGTATCTAATACGTAACCGGTGGTTAAAATACCTACAACGAGGCAGAGCTTCGTTAATTAGGGGGGTATAATGCCCGGGTATAGTGTCTTCTATTCAGAAATTAGAGAGAGAATTGTGTGAATGAGCGTCGAAAAATGAAAGCCGAAGCCTCCTATTTATAGTTCTGTTCGACCAGTCTCTCGCGGCCCGCGTAAGATGAAGGCTAAGCCTTCGCGGCCCGCGAGCTAGGGGTGTAGGCTTTAGCTTTGCTGATTCGTCGAACTAGGTTTGACACGAGGCTGCCACGTGGCAGCTCAGGGTGTCGCCCTGATCTCGAGCTGTCGTGCCACGCGTAGAAGACCATAAAGTTCTTTGCGGCCCGCGAGCACAACCAGAATTTTGTTTTTATTTTATTTTTGTGAAATTAAAGGTATATAGGGTCAAATCTCGTATACGGGGTGTATTTTAAGACGTACGTATATGGACATTCTAAATATTTTAGGGGTGTCTGAAATAATTTTAGGAGGGTTGTTATACATTGTTTCATTGTTTTTTTTGTATTAGTATTTTTATAATGTGTTGTATGATTTTCAATATTGTTATCAATTATGCAATTTAATCGCATTTTAATTGGTATTTAAACAATTATTAAGAACTGACAATTGGAGTTTTCAATATTGATTTTAATTGTCTTTACATTCTAGTATATTTCTTATGTTTTTTCGATCATTGGCGTTAGATATCTATTTGATTAGTTTTGAATTTTATTTAGTAGTATTTGTGAACATCAATTATTACTATTTGTTAATTTGTGTAAACATCAGTTATTACTATTTTTTTAAATTTGTGTAAACATCAGTTTTGTTAATTATGGCGTTTTCATTATGATGTTATATTTTGTTAATTATTTATGTTGTTAAGTATTTTAAATATTCATCTCATGGCTTTTTTATCGTGTCGTTTTTAAATTATGTGTTTATTATGTCTTGTTTATTATTCGATTAATAGCGTTTTAATATATAATGTTATTATGAGACACCACTGTGTTTTTCTGATTTTTCTGTTCCTCACTGTGTTTTCTCAGACGAAGTTTCTTCCTCGAGTCAAAGGCTTTGCCCTAAAACTGGATTACCATTTATCATTCCTGACGTCAGTGAAGAATTAAAGCCCACAATGGACATGGTATTCCCAAGCCTCGATGATTGTTATTCAATGTATGTTAAGTATGCCAAGGAGTGTGGGTTTTCAGTCAGGAAAGGGACAACAAAGACAAACTCTAAAGGTGTCTTACATATTAAGTATTACTTGTGTACGAGATCTAGGTTATACAAGGATAAGAAGGTTGATACGTTGTACACTTGTACCCCAATCAAAAGGATCGAGTAGTGCGATCCAACTTTTCAAAGAGGACTGATTGTGGTGCACTGTTTTGTGTACTTTTTGAGGCTGGATCATGGAAGGTGTATAAGTTTGTCGAGGAGCACAATCATGATCTTGTTGAACGTCCCGATAAACATTTTCTTCTAACTGAATGACACCTCACTCAGCTCCAGAAGCATGTTATACACAGCATGTCTAAGCTGAATTTGGGTCCCGTCAAGGCGTTTAATGTTATGAAGTCTTGTTTTGGCGGTTTTGAAGACGTTGGTGCAAGTAAAGTTGAATTTAAGAACTATAAGAGGCAAATTAACTTGTTAATAGGGGAATATGACGCCGATATGGTTGTGAGACATTTGAATGAAAAAAAAAACATTCCCAGCCTAATTTCTCGTATGATTACTTCATAGACGAAGAGAATTGTTTAAAGGGACTTTTTTGGTGTGACGATCAAGCCAAACGTAATTACCACGTGTTTGGTGATGTGATTTCATTTGACGCCACGTATCGTTCCAACAAGTAATATTTTATAATTCAACTTCTTCTATTTTTGGCGTTTTATTAGTTTACATGCAATGGAGTTTTATTAGTTTACATGCAATGACGTTTTATTAGTTTACATGCAATGGTGTTTTATTAGTTTACACGCAATGACGTTTATTAGTATACATGCAATGGTGTTTTATTATTGTTTCAGTTCTCATGGCGTTTTCATATGCAGATACTCTATTGTGTTTGTATCGTTCACTGGTATAGACAATCATCACTGCAATGTTACATTTGGTGCAGCATTATTGGCATCAGAAACTGCTGATACGTATATTTGGTTGTTGAGAGTTTTTCTAAAAGCTGTTGGTTCTCAACCAAAAGTTGTTGTCACTGACCAAGATCCAGCAATGAATAAGGCTATTTCTGTTGAATTTGTTGACACGAGGCATCGGTTATGCATGTGGCATGTGATGCATAAACTTTCTCTGAAGGTGGTTATGCTTTTTTTACTTTTGGCATTTTAGGATACATTACGTTTTAAAATACATGGAGTTCTTTACCTTGTTAGTGTTTTTTTAATTAAGTTTTGTCTTTGTGTTTTTTTTATGTATGGCGTTTTCGTGTTATACATAGGTTGGTGTTAGGCTATGCAATTCCACCAATTTTAAAGAACGTATTTGTGGTGTAGTGTGGACGGATATTCTCACACATGAAGAGTTTGAATCAGAATGGGAAGCGGTTATCGCAGAGTTCAATTTAGCAGATAATGACTGGCTATCTGATATTTTTGCACTTAGGGAATCTTGGATCCCTGCATACTATAGAATGGAGGAGTTTTCTGGTCTTATGCGAACGACATCGAGGTCAGAGAGTGAGAATCATTTTTTTGGTCAAGTGTGCAATTCGAACGCTACTCTTGTTGAGTTCATGACGCATTACGAGACTGCAATAGAAGCACAACATCACACACACCGGAAAAATGATCACGAATCTCGATACAAAAGACCCCAGTTGAAGAGTAGTTACTGTGACAACCCTCACTAAACCAGGTATCCGTACGACTTAATTAATAATTAATTACTGCTTAATTACTGTGCTTGTTTGAAATTACTGATGAACTGCTACTTGATTTCTGATACATGCATATACCTGCATCATACATTACTTACCGTCACTACATTATTTACATGCTGAACCTTAGTGACAAACATGATGCACAAAAAGCACAGTAGCACTATAAACGGATAACCTATTGGACATGCTGATAAGCCAGCATCAGGCGGACACTGCCTCTAAGGCCTGTATGAGCCAGAAATGTTTTGCTACACTAGTGGTGAGTGTAGGGATACAAGGGTTGTAGAACTGCGTCTCTAGGAATAAGTTACAATGACTGGATGTGCCTAAAACGTACTCTAAGTACAAAATTCAGCACTTTACATAATAATTCAGCTTTTAGCTACCTAATAAAGTGCCAAAACATGAGAAAAATATTACTAGACACTTTCCAAAGTGTCAGAAATGAGTTGTGTCACTAAAAAAAAGGATATTAACGACACTTTAAAGCTTTGTTAAGCACTTTAACGGATTACCATCCAACCGAACAACCGGATTTTACCTGGAACATGAAAATATTGTCATTTTCATTGTTTATCTTTTTCTGAGCCAGTTAGGGTCCCTGAATACCCTAACACCCGTCATAACACACTACACACTAGTAACCGGGTTAATCACTTAACTTAACTAGATTAACCTAACCAATATACTTAACCTTTGGTTGAAATCGAACTAGTACCCCCCCCCCCCTTTACAAACTGTCCCCAAGAAGGGGGACACCCCTTGTCCTTTTGTTGATTATTGTAATCTTGTGTTTAGTATCAAGAAGACATATGAACCTTTGGTTAATACTCACACTAATTGTCTATAAGTTAGATCATTAACACACCATAACATTTCCATCTCACAACTCAACACTCAAGCTCTCTCTCCCTCTCTACAACTCTCGGCCGAACACCCCCTCTACCACCCACCATTTTCGAGTTTAGTTCAAGCAATTCCAAGTTCATACAAGTGATAAGGATCTCGTATAAGGAAGCTTGGTGCAAATGGAAGGCGAAGGACCTCACTCTATTGCTTTTATCCTCTCATTTTGCGACTAGTTTCTTCCCTAGCCTCGAGCTAGTAGTAAGTTGCTTAAAATCACCTTCTCGAACTATTTTAAAGTGGTTAATATGATTTGTAACGGTTAAAACTCGTGAACATACAAGATGAAGCACAAAAGTCTACTAAAAATACTAAGAATGTTGGTTAAAAGCTCATATGTTGTGTAAAACTTGTAGTAATTGATTTGTGTGGTTATTTGGACCCGATCTATGTTGTGGTAGCTCGGATCGTCATTTAACCCGGGTTGGTCATGATCATGGATCATGACATAAGGTTGTTTTGGAAGTAACAAGGGTTAAAGGATGAAACTCTACCACACACGAATCATGAACTTGTGTAAAAGCGATTTTGCTTGTGAAATAGTGTTTAAAACTAGTAGATGTACGGATCTACAAGCGGTATTTTCAAAGGACCACGTGACAAGAGAAAACATACTTTTAAAGACGGATCTTACATAACCAAAAGTGTTTTTGTAAACACACAAGTGCGTAGACACTTGTGTAACACAAAGTTTTGACGAAAGAACTATTTTTGGAAAAGATGACAAGAAGTTGTAAAGACGGAATTTCCTTAAAAACGGGGTTTTTACGAAAACGGATTGATTTATATAAAGATCCACTAAAAGTAATGGAATTTACCTTCTATTCTCGGATAAAACGCAAGTTCATGTAATTTATGCGATATACATATTTATTTACTAGTTTGTTGTTTTGGACATGGTTTTGGTTAAATAAGGAAATTGTTGGGTTGATTTGTAAAAGAAAATGATACGCTTGAAAGCGTGGCCACCTCCAATTACAGAGGAAACTCTGGCGAAATTTTTCCAACAACCTAACACTTAGAAATATTTTCACTATAAGTGTTAGAAATACTTTTCGACATGATTTCAAAATATAAGTTTCGCCACGACTATATTTACAAAACATCGGAGGTGGGATTTTTACAAAATAAAACTTGGTAAATATATATTTAGTATATATTTTTCTTAACGACACTTGTCAGGTGTTTATGATTATTTTGTGAAAATACTAGTATTATTCTTAGGGTAAAAATAATACTATCGAATGTTAATGGATCCAAAATAATACGAACGTCTCTACGATAAGTATATAAGTTACACTGGTAATTATTATTACCACTCGATCATTAAAACGTAACTTACACATTTTGGGAAAATTATGTAATAGAAAATATAATATTTTTGAGAAGAATAATTATATTTTGGAGTTAGAAATAAAATATATTTTAAGTGAGACTTAATAATATATTTCGAACACACATGTATTAAATCCCCCATCCTTGGGAAGGAAAAATGACTACCAAGTATATACAGAATGTAAACACGAAATAGTTGCCTAACTATTTCCCAAAACTTAAACCTTAAAGCTAAGGCACGGCCGTCCGTCTAATAGAATTAGTACGTGTAGGTCGTCACACAGCTGATTGATTTGGAGGCATACTTGGTAGAGACGCACCACTGTGAGTTCATGTCCCCCTTTTCTCTTAACTGTTTTCAGTTTTCTAAACTGCGGGGGTGAAATACATGTTACTTTGATTACGAGTACTTTATACATGGTATGGTTAGCGTAAGGAGGTTTACTACTTAGATCATGTGAGTGGGTAGGCAGAAACTGGAGGCCATTAATCCTCATTGTAGGACCGAGGGACGTAAGCGGTAGATCTATCTGGGTGTAGCGAGCCCAACCCCAAGCCCAACCAGAACGGACCTCGGGGTGACTTTGTACCCATCGCGAAATCTCCTAGGTTTGAGTCTTCCTACTTGCACTTCACACATATCAATGGCCTTGCAAACCATTGGTGATCTCTTTTTCCTTATTTGCTACATACCAGGATTTTTATACATACAAGGTTTACTTACTCACTTACACATGAACTCGCTCAACATTATTGTTGATTTTTCAACTTACATGTATTTCAGGGAATTAAAGATCTGGCGCGGTATGTTATGTTTTCCCGCTGCATATGGGTTCCGAGGTCATCCGGGTTTAGGAAATGTGATTTTTTCCTGGACGAGTCACAAATATTAAACTGCGTTTTATTCATGTTGATGTTTATGTCTTTCAAAACAATGTTTTATGTTATGAGGTTGTAAGTCCCTAAGACAATGTTATGTTACTTCAGTTTTTAAAACTTAAATCTATGGATGATCTTGCATGATTTTATTTCATATAGCTTTGTTATGGTTAAGCTATGGTATTAAGAAGTCACACCAAATTTACCACGCTTCCGCAAAGCCAGGGTGTGACAACTTGGTATCAGAGCTCTGATCATAGCGAACTAGGATTCTTTCTCGAGTCTAGACTATGATCACTAGGGCTCTCACGAAAACATTTTCACTGCATACCACTTAAGTCCAGATCCAAAACTTTTTACAAACAAATGTTGAGCACATTTTATTCATTATTTTTAGGCTCAGTCTTGAAGGCTGAGGCTCGGTCTTGGAGGCCGAGGCTCGATCTGAGAGATCGAGGTAGTTGGCTAGTGGGACTAGGATAATTGGCTAGTGGGACTAGGAGAATTGGCTAGTGGGACTAGGAGAATTAGCTAGTGGGACTAGGAAGAGCAGTCTGAGAGGCTGGGAGGCTAGTGGGACTAGGAGAATTATTTGAATGCTTACTTGGTGAGTTATGTGATTATTTGATTGTATGATTGACTGTTTGTGCATGTTTGTGTTTATGTTACAGACACTATGGACACCTCTGGCACAGGTGACTCAGACACCACAGGACCTAGACCTATAGTATCAGATGACCTAGAGCCTTCAGAGCATGAGGTCCACACCTCCGACGTTACTAGTACGGACGAGGATGATTTTCAGCCCTTTGCTTTACCTGATGGTGCTGATGAGCTCGCTGATGGCCCTTTGGCCGGGGACCTACCGTTAGTGGAGATCCCTGCTCCCATACCGCTTGCTTCATATCCTGCTTACGATTTGCTTCTCGACGCTGACGATGATGGCGACGTCGATCTGTTTGATGACGAGCCCTTAGAGGATGAGGTTCAGGGCGAGGCCCTTCTTCCTGCTGGAGATCTTTTGTTGATCGCAGATGCTCCCGCTGAGGAGTCACCTGCTCACTCTCCGGTCCCAGACTCTTTCGAGTCTGTGGCCTCCGCACCTTCACACACCCAGAGTGCGCAGCACTTCTCACATGGATCAGATCCCGACCAGGCATCCTCTGTTGCCCCTATTCCTAGTTTTACTTTCGACCACGAGGATGTGGAGGATTCCGATCCTGTCTTTCCCCCAGGATTCGACCCAGATGAGGATATAGAGTTTATACCCATGGATCAGCCTATGGAGGATCCGGTTGACCCAGTTGATCCCATCGACCCTGAGTTTGATTTTGAGATGGCCTTTGATGAGCCCGAGCAGCCACTCGACCCTGCTCCTGACCCAGTGCTTGAGCATGACCCAGTTCATGCTGACGCACCTATTATTGAGCCTGTCATTGCTGACCCACCTATTGATGATCACCCAGTAGATGCTCCGTTGTTGGAGGGCGATCATGTCATTGTTGCTAATCATGTTGATCCCCCACTTATTGCTGATGCACCAGTTGACCCTCTTGTTGCACCTCACCATGATCCTTTGCCAGTTCAGTTTGATCGTGCCCTTTTTGAGGCACAGGTGGACCCACGAGACGAGCACGCTCAGCATGGGTGGATTCCTGCTGATGACGAGGTCCCACCTTTTCCCCCTCAGATCACTGATACCCGTCACATTGATACCTCCTTTTCATTTCCTCGGTTTACACCTCCAGCACGACCTGGAGAAGGTTCTTCGGCTCACCCTTTTGGACACATACCGGTATCTATCCCTGCTATACCACCGTCTGCTATTTTCCCCCTGTTTCTCCATTTCATGTGGCACCTTTTGATCCCACCAGTGAGCCGTTTCTTTGGACATCACCTTCTGCTATGCCACCGACTGACCCCTACCATTCTTTCCACATGGGGTATACTATTGAGGACGTTTTGATGTCTTTTGTCGCCCAGCACGAGGCACACACGCAGCGCATTCAGGAGCTTGAGAGAGCCCAGCCGCCGCCGTGTCAGTGCTAGGGTCAGACCCACTCTCCTTTGCAGCCCTCTCGACCTGTACCACCAGACTATGCTGCACGCCTTTTTGCCCTGGAGCAGCAGGTTGCTTCATTCTTGCGTACCCAGAGAGCCATGGAGGAGGACTGGCTCCATTTGCGCCGTTTGTTCTACACCCACTTTCCCCCTCCTCCACCGCCATCCGTGTAGAGCTCTTCAGTACCGTATAGGTAGACGTTGGTGAGAAGACGGCGAATGCTTTTGACTGCACAGCATTTTTGGAGACTACATTTTGATTCTGACTTTTGTTGACATGTATTTGATGTATTGACACTGATTTGATATAGTTTTTGGACTAGGGTGATGTAGCCCTTAGTCGACTGATGTTGTATGACACTGTACTTGTACGCTTACTATGTGGTCTCATTATATGGCAATCGCAGTATTCTCATCATATTTGATGCTTGATTTGGTTATTTATATTCTATGACATGGGATGTTGTGTGATTGATGTTTGTAACATGGGATGTTGTGTGATTGATATGATTATAACATGAGATGTTATGTACTATTACTATCATTATATACATACGCTATATTATGACCTGACTTATGTATTATAACATGGGATCTTTACTATGGCCTGACCGACGTAAACACATCTTTTAGAAGATGCCGCCGAGATGTGAGACACGCATGCCTACCAATGAGGCAGAACTCCAACAAGTCATCGCTGCTGCCATCGCACAATACGCCGCTTCGCAAGGAGGACCCAGCGGAAGCAGCTCAAACAACAATGGCAACAATAATCCACCTCATGGTAATACTAAGACATTTAGACATTCCATGACCTAATTGGATATCTTTAGCAATGATGCTAATGCCGATCGTATGTTATAACGTATGTGCAGGGTGCACCTACAAGCAGTTTCTAGACTGCAAACCGGTCAACTTTGATGGCACAGGAGGTGCTGTCGCCTTTGTTCGTTGGGCCGAGAAAACTGAATCTGTTCTTCGCATGAGCAAATGCGCACTAGATCAGCAAGTCACCTATATCTCAGGGCTATTCTTGGATGGAGCCCTCTCTTGGTGGAATTTGCAAGTACAGACACTTGGTGAAGCTGCTGCCTACGCGCTAACCTGGACCGAACTGAAGGAGCTTATGCGCAAAAAGTACTGCTCTCGCGCGGAAATCCAAAGATTGGAAACCGAGTTTTGGCATTTGAAAATGGACGGTCCAAAGATCGCAGAATACGTTCAAAGGTTCCATGACTTATCGCATGTGGTACCCTACATGGTCACTCCGGAGTTCAAGCGGATTGAACGTTTCATTTGGGGATTAGCTCCTCAAATCATAAGCATGGTGACCTCATCCAAGCCTGCGACCATTACTGAGGCGATTGATCTGAGCGTGGCTCTCACAGAGGAGGCCATTCGCCTGAACAAGTTCGATGATGCTGAGCATAAGAAGAAAGAGACTCACGTCGAGTCATCAGGAGGTAACAAACGGAAGTTCTCGAACTTCAAGCAGGGCGCCAGTGTGGTTGTTAAGAAAGGAGAACCAAGCACGCCAGTTCAGGTTACAGCTGGTAGTGGAAAGAAAGGGAAGGGATATATGGGCACCCAGCCCAAGTGCAACACCTGACAGCGTCACCATTCTGGCCGATGCGGGCCAAAAGTATGTGAAGCTTGTGGAAAGACTGGACACTTGAAGGATTCTTGTTGGGCTAGTGCTGGCCGGGGAGGCCTAGGAGGATTTGGGAATAGAAATAATAATCGTGGTGGTAATGGAAATCGCCCACAGTGGAACAATGGAGGAAACGGGAATCGAGGCAACAATGCGCATCAAGCTGGTAATGCGAACCAAAACAACAACCAAGCTGGAAATGGAGGTGGAAACGGGCAAAGACTTGGATGCTTTAACTGTGGTGATATCGGGCACTTTAAGAGGAACTGCCCAGAGTTAAACCAAGCCCGTGGAAGAGTGTTCCAAATCGAAGCGAGGGAAGCGCGCCAGGACCCCAATGTCGTTACTGGTACGTTCCCTGTAAACCAACGCTATGCATCCGTTTTATTTGATACTGGTGCCGATTATAGCTTCGTATCGTTAGAGTTTAAGAATATGCTTGGTTTAGTCGCTAATAAGTTAGATATTCCCTACTCAATCGAATTGGCTAATGGAAAGTTAGTAGAAGCCAATGAAGTTATCAGAGGTTGTGTGATCGAATTGGGAGAACGTGAGTTTGCTTTGGATCTACTACCAGTCCAGCTGGGGAGCTTTGACGTGGTGGTAGGAATGGATTGGCTATCAAGTAACAAGGCTGAGATAGTTTGTCACGAAAAGGTCGTTCGTATCCCAACCGAAGATGGCGAAACAATTGTGGTTCACGGGGAGAAGCGTGATACGCCGTTAAGAATTATCAGCTGCCTCAAAGCGCGAAAGTGTTTACAGAAGGGATGTGCTGCCTTCCTGGCACACATTGTAGACAAGAAAGCTGCAAAACCAAAGATCGAAGACATCCCTGTCGTGAGGGAGTATCCGGAAGTCTTCCCAGAGGACTTACCTGGACTGCCACCTCAGAGACAAGTAGAGTTCCGCATTGAGTTAGTTCCAGGCGCCGCGCCTGTGGCTAAGGCACCTTATAGACTTGCTCCGTCTGAGATGCAGGAACTGTCGACACAACTTCAAGAGTTGTTAGACAAGGGATTTATCCGACCAAGCTTCTCGTCTTGGGGAGCTCCAGTTTTGTTTGTCAAGAAGAAGGACGGTAGTTTTCGTATGTGCATCGACTACAGAGAATTGAACAAGCTGACGATCAAGAATAGATATCCTCTGCCAAGAATTGATGATCTGTTTGATCAACTGCAAGGCTCAAGCTTTTATTCAAGGATCGATCTTCGATCTGGATACCATCAGTTAAGGATACAAGAGGAGAGTATCCCAAAGACAGCCTTCAGAACTCGTTATCGGCACTACGAGTTCCTTGTTATGCCGTTTGGGTTGACAAACGCACCTGCAGTCTTTATGGACTTGATGAATAGAGTTTGCAAGCCGTACTTGGACAAGTTCGTGATTGTGTTTATCGACGATATCTTGATTTATTCAAGGGCAAAGGCTGAGCACGAGCAACATCTAAGAGCTATTTTGGAGCTGCTGAAGAAAGAACACTTGTATGCCAAGTTCGCTAAGTGCGAGTTTTGGCTACGTGAAGTACAATTTCTTGGACACGTGGTGAATGGAGATGGAATCCATGTGGATCCAACCAAGATCGAAGCGATTAAGAATTGGGAAACGCCAAAGACGCCAACCGAGATTCGACAATTCTTGGGTTTGGCTGGCTACTATCGAAGGTTCATTGAGGATTTTTCAAAAATCGCTCAACCATTGACGCTCCTCACGCAGAAAGATAAGAAGTTTGATTGGGGAATCAAACAGGAAGAAGCATTCCAGATATTGAAGGATAAGCTCTGCAGTGCGCCAATCTTAGCACTACCAGAAGGTACAGATGATTTTGTGGTATACTGCGACGCTTCGCGTCAAGGATTGGGTTGCGTGTTGATGCAACGCCAAAAGGTTATTGCTTACGCATCACGTCAACTGAAAGTGCACGAAAAGAACTATACCACACATGATTTGGAACTAGGCGCAGTGGTATTTGCATTAAAGATCTGGAGACACTACCTTTATGGTACAAAGTGTACAATTTTTACAGATCACAAGAGCCTACAACACATATTCAACCAGAAGGAGCTGAATATGAGGCAGAGACGATGGGTTGAGTTGCTGAACGATTACAACTGCGAGATAAAGTATCATCCAGGGAAGGCGAATATGGTCGCCGATGCCCTAAGTCGAAAGGAGAGGATCAAGCCCATAAGGGTTAGGGATTTAGAAATGATTATTCGAACCGATCTTTCCTTGCGCATTCGTGCCGCGCAGAAAGAAGCTCTCAAGGAAGGAAACCTTGAAGAAGAATATCTCCGTGGGATGGAGAAGCTACTGGTACCAAACGAGGAAGGAACGTTATGTTTTGAGAAAAGGATTTGGGTTCCTCTGTTTGGTGATCTAAGGAAAGTTATTTTTGATGAAGCTCACAAGTCGCGGTACTCTATCCACCCAGGAGCGGATAAGATGTACCAAGATCTCAAAGATTACTATTGGTGGCCTAGGATGAAAGGCGATGTTGCTGTTTATGTGAGCAAATGTTTAACGTGTGCTAAGGTGAAAGCGGAATACCAGAAGCCTTCAGGACTTCTGCAACAACCTGAGATTCCCAAGTGGAAATGGGAACAAATCTCAATGGATTTTATTACAAAGTTGCCAAGAACGCCAAGAGGCCATGACACTATTTGGGTAATAGTGGATCGATTAACAAAGTCAGCACACTTCTTACCTATCAGAGAGAAGGATAATACGAGCAAATTGGCTGAAATTTACATGAGAGAGATCGTTACGCGCCATGGAGTACCTCTCTCAATCATCTCTGATAGAGACGGAAGGTTTGTGTCAAGGATATGACAATCCTTCCAAGAAGCTTTTAGCTCACAATTGAACCTGAGCACTGCGTTTCATCCGCAAACTGACGGTCAAAGCGAGCGAACGATACAGATTTTGGAAGACATGCTCAGAGCGTTTGTTATGGATTTGGGCGGTAGCTGGGATAAGCATTTGCCTTTGGTCGAATTTTCATACAACAACAGCTACCACACCAGTATTGGTGTCGCGCCATTTGAAGCCCTTTACGGATGCAAGTGCCGATCACCCCTATGCTGGGCTGACGCAGGTGATAGGCAGCTTGCTGGTCCCGAAATCGTCCAAGAGACGACAGACAAGATTGCGCAGATTCTAAAACGCATCGAAGCAGCTCGCCACAGACAGAAAGCCTATGCAGATCCAAACCGGAAACACTTGGAATTCCAAGTGGGAGAAATGGTGTTCTTGAAAGTTTCACCCTGGAAGGGTGTGGCACGCTTCGGAAAGCGTGGAAAGTTAAATCCGCGCTACATTGGTCCTTTCAGAATTTTGGAAAGAATAGGACTAGTAGCATACATGCTGGACTTACCTGCTGAACTCCATTCAGTTCACGATACATTTCATGTATCCAACATGAAGAAAAGTCCAACTCAAGATACCATTGCCATTCCCATCAACGAGATTCATGTTGACGACACGCTCCATTTCGTTGAAGAACCGGTTGAGGTTACGGATTGGAAAGTAAACAAGACCCGCCGGAGCAGTGTCAAGCTCATCAAAGTTCGTTGGAATGCCAGACATGGTACTGAATACACCTGGGAGCGTGAGGATCGGATGAAAGAGAAATACCCCCACTTATTTCCTAAGAACCCTGCATCTACAAGCAGAACTTAAAATTTCGGGACGAAATTTTTCTAACGGGGGGAGAATGTGACAACCCTCACTAAACCAGGTATCCGTACGACTTAATTAATAATTAATTACTGCTTAATTACTGTGCTTGTTTGAAATTACTGATGAACTGCTACTTGATTTCTGGTACATGCATATACCTGCATCATACTTTACTTACCGTCACTACATTATTTACATGCTGAACCTTAGTGACAAACATGATGCACAAAAAGCACAGTAGCACTATAAACGGATAACCTATTGAACATGCTGATAAGCCAGCATCAGGCGGACACTGCCTCTAAGGCCTGTATGAGCCAGAAATGTTTTGCTACACTAGTGGTGAGTGTAGGGATACAAGGGTTGTAGAACTGCGTCTCTAGGAATAAGTTACAATGACTGGATGTGCCTAAAACGTACTCTAAGTACAAAATTCAGCACTTTACATAATAATTCAGCTTTTAGCTACCTAATAAAGTGCCAAAACATGAGAAAAATATTACTAGACACTTTCCAAAGTGTCAGAAATGAGTTGTGTCACTAAAAAAAAAGGATATTAACGACACTTTAAAGCTTTGTTAAGCACTTTAACGGATTACCATCCAACCGAACAACCGGATTTTACCCGGAACATGAAAATATTGTCATTTTCATTGTTTATCTTTTTCTGAGCCAGTTAGGTTCCCTGAATACCCTAACACCCGTCATAACACACTACACACTAGTAACCGGGTTAATCACTTAACTTAACTAGATTAACCTAACCAATATACTTAACCTTTGGTTGAAATCGAACTAGTACCCCCCCCCCCTTTACAAACCGTCCCCAAGAAGGGGGACACCCCTTGTCCTTTTGTTGATTATTGTAATCTTGTGTTTAGTATCAAGAAGACATATGAACCTTTGGTTAATACTCACACTAATTGTCTATAAGTTAGATCATTAACACACCATAACATTTCCATCTCACAACTCAACACTCAAGCTCTCTCTCCCTCTTTACAACTCTCGGCCGAACACCCCCTCTACCACCCACCATTTTCGAGTTTAGTTCAAGCAATTCCAAGTTCATACAAGTGATAAGGATCTCGTATAAGGAAGCTTGGTGCAAACGGAAGGCGAAGGACCTCACTCTATTGCTTTTATCCTCTCATTTTGCGACTAGTTTCTTCCCTAGCCTCGAGCTAGTAGTAAGTTGCTTAAAATCACCTTCTCGAACTATTTTAAAGTGGTTAATATGATTTGTAACGGTTAAAACTCGTGAACATACAAGATGAAGCACAAAAGTCTACTAAAAATACTAAGAATGTTGGTTAAAAGCTCATATGTTGTGTAAAACTTGTAGTAATTGATTTGTGTGGTTATTTGGACCCGATCTATGTTGTGGTAGCTCGGATCATCATTTAACCCGGGTTGGTCATGATCATGGATCATGACATAAGGTTGTTTTGGAAGTAACAAGGGTTAAAGGATGAAACTCTACCACACACGAATCATGAACTTGTGTAAAAGCGATTTTGCTTGTGAAATAGTGTTTAAAACTAGTAGATGTACGGATCTACAAGCGGTATTTTCAAAGGACCACGTGACAAGAGAAAACATACTTTTAAAGACGGATCTTACATAACCAAAAGTGTTTTTGTAAACACACAAGTGCGTAGACACTTGTGTAACACAAAGTTTTGACGAAAGAACTATTTTTGGAAAAGATGACAAGAAGTTGTAAAGACGGAATTTCCTTAAAAACAGGGTTTTTACGAAAACGGATTGATTTATATAAAGATCCACTAAAAGTAATGGAATTTACCTTCTATTCTCGGATAAAACGCAAGTTCATGTAATTTATGCGATATACATATTTATTTACTAGTTTGTTGTTTTGGACATGGTTTTGGTTAAATAAGGAAATTGTTGGGTTGATTTGTAAAAGAAAATGATACGCTTGAAAGCGTGGCCACCTCCAGTTACAGAGGAAACTCTGGCGAAATTTTTCCAACAACCTAACACTTAGAAATATTTTCACTATAAGTGTTAGAAATACTTTTCGACATGATTTCAAAATATAAGTTTCGCCACGACTATATTTACAAAACATCGGAGGTGGGATTTTTACAAAATAAAACTTGGTAAATATATATTTAGTATATATTTTTCTTAACGACACTTGTCAGGTGTTTATGATTATTTGGTGAAAATACTAGTATTATTCTTAGGGTAAAAATAATACTATCGAATGTTAATGGATCCAAAATAATACGAACGTCTCTACGATAAGTATATAAGTTACACCGGTAATTATTATTACCACTCGATCATTAAAACGTAACTTACACATTTTGGGAAAATTATGTAATAGAAAATATAATATTTTTGAGAAGAATAATTATATTTTGGAGTTAGAAATAAAATATATTTTAAGTGAGACTTAATAATATATTTCGAACACACATGTATTAAATCCCCCATCCTTGGGAAGGAAAAATGACTACCAAGTATATACAGAATGTAAACACGAAATAGTTGCCTAACTATTTCCCAAAACTTAAACCTTAAAGCTAAGGCACGGCCGTCCGTCTAATAGAATTAGTACGTGTAGGTCGTCACACAGCTGATTGATTAGGAGGCATACTTGGTAGAGACGCACCACTGTGAGTTCATGTCCCCCTTTTCTCTTAACTGTTTTCAGTTTTCTAAACTGCGGGGGTGAAATACATGTTACTTTGATTACGAGTACTTTATACATGGTATGGTTAGCGCAAGGAGGTTTACTACTTAGATCATGTGAGTGGGTAGGCAGAAACTGGAGGCCATTAATCCTCATTGTAGGACCGAGGGACGTAAGCGGTAGATCTATCTGGGTGTAGCGAGCCCAACCCCAGGCCCAACCAGAACGGACCTCGGGGTGACTTTGTACCCATCGCGAAATCTGCTAGGTTTGAGTCTTCCTACTTGCACTTCACACATATCAATGGCCTTGCAAACCATTGGTGATCTCTTTTTCCTTATTTGCTACATACCAGGATTTTTATACATACAAGGTTTACTTACTCACTTACACATGAACTCGCTCAACATTATTGTTGATTTTTCAACTTACATGTATTTCAGGGAATTAAAGATCTGGCGCGGTATGTTATGTTTTCCCGCTGCATATGGGTTCCGAGGTCATCCGGGTTTAGGAAATGTGACTTTTTCCTGGACGAGTCACAAATCTTAAACTGCGTTTTATTCATGTTGATGTTTATGTCTTTCAAAACAATGTTTTATGTTATGAGGTTGTAAGTCCCTAAGACAATGTTATGTTACTTCAGTTTTTAAAACTTAAATCTATGGATGATCTTGCATGATTTTATTTCATATAGCTTTGTTATGGTTAAGCTATGGTATTAAGAAGTCACACCAAATTAACCACGCTTCCGCAAAGCCAGGGTGTGACAGTTACCAATTGTTGGAAGGGCAAGTTGTTGACATATACACAAAAAGTACTTTTTGTGACGTTCAAGCTGAGCTTATTAGAGTTGCGGATTGCATAAATCAACGTTACAAAGATCAGCCTGATGGGTTTGTTAAGTTTTATGTAAATGACTTCCAACAGCCTTGTACATCCTTATTTGAGGAAAATAATGGCGTTTTGGTTTTTATTGCGTTTTCTGTTAATGGCGTTTTATCATATGCAATGTGTTTTATTTTTATTTTTTAGAGAAACATTCTATGCACGGCATTATAGAGATATTTATTTTGGCGTTTTTCAGGTAATGTTCCGTAAGTTTGATTGCACATGCAGTTGCTCATGCAGGCGTTTTGAACAGCTTGGTTTGCTATGTAGACATATATTCTATGTTTTGAGAATTATGGACATTAGGGAATTTCCAAAACAATACATTCTGAATAGATGTGTAACAACCCGCACGTTCATGCGTTGTTACTACTCGATATACTCGTTACGCCTAGCACCAGAGATTCGGATCATAATGTAGCTGTGTCACATACATCGCTATTTCGCAATATTTTCGCATATTATGCATACTTTATCGCTATCACATCACATTACACTTGCTGGCAACCACGAAGATATCAAATGAGGACCAATTCAACCCTCCTTGATAGCCGTGATGTGTCGCAGTGCAACTCATTACTCAAAACGCACATCGCATCACACACATTAACGTTCACGATGACGTTGAGTGAGGACCTATTCTACCCTCCTCGATGACCGTGAAGCGTCGCAAAGCAACGCATATTCGAAACGAAACCCGGTTATTGTGTCACAACTTTGAAATATAGATATGTATATACGACCCAACATAGCTAATTATAATAAATATATGCAAATGTGGATGAGAATGTGTAACCAAACTATCGCAACGCTTAGCAATCGAAACAGAACGCCAAAACTCAACTCGCTGGAGGCGTTTGATCGAACGACACTTCGATCGAATGGCCATCCGATCGGACAGCCATCCAATTGGACAGCCATCCGATCGGACAGCCAACCGATCGAACAGCCATCCGATCCGATGCACTGCACCACCTTCTCCTCCTTTGCCTATAAATACCCCACTTGTCACATCAACAACATTTGATGTGGCTGCCCTCGCTCGACCAGACGCCTTCTCGCCATTTTCTCTCGATTTCTCACAATTCTTGTAAGTTTCTGCCTCAAATCTTGTACTTCTATGATCTACATGCACTCCTTCATCGTTCTCACCATCAAATCTCACTTCTTCACCATTAAATCTTTGAATTTGAGCCGTTCTAAGGTGATGTCATCATGAAGTTCTTAGGAACAATGAAGTATGACCTCATCTCATCAAGAACAGTCCAGATCTGATGGATTCCACGGAGAATAAACAATAAACTCGCACAAATCTAAGCCGAATCCAAGTTTTCTAAGTTTTTCTTCAAACTTACCTAACTTATCACTCGAAACCGGTAGCAACAGAGCTCGTACAAACCTTCTACTTTTCCTATAGTGAAGTGTCGGTTTGAGAACTGGTTCCTATCGATGAGATGACCGGCTTCTCGTGCTAAACACGAATAACCATCGAGAACAGTTAACTGATCAGACGGGGTGATTCCCATCTGATCCGGTTACTCGGACCTGGTGGAGTTCCATTGTTTAACGTCTCGATTAAATCGCAAAAACTTAACGAAATAGCCAAGATGTAAAATGATAAGATTGCGGGATTGGTTACCGTCCGATCGAATTGCCATCCGATCGGACTGCCACCCGATCGACCTGCAATCCGGTCGTGTTGCACTTGGGGTCAAGACTTAATCAAATTTTCAAACATTCAAGGATTTGAACAACGAACGAATTGCCGTCCGAACGGACTGTCGTCCGATCGAACGACCATCCGATCGGCTGACTTTTGGATCCTCAACACTTAAACGTTTTACAAATCCTCGTCACACATCAGTTCCAATGGATTGTCACCCGATCGGACTTCCACCCGATCGAGCGACCAGTCTGCTGTGAACTTATCAGCAACCAAAGTGTCTTGCCAATCGGATCACCGTCCGATCGAACAACCACCCGATCGAGTTGCCACCCGATCGACCGGCCGTTCGATCGACCGACCTGAAAGGTAGAG
The DNA here is from genome assembly GCA_030545235.1 of Helianthus tuberosus. Lineage (NCBI taxonomy): Eukaryota > Viridiplantae > Streptophyta > Magnoliopsida > Asterales > Asteraceae > Helianthus > Helianthus tuberosus. Next base: position 34,405 of record JARYGA010054297.1, read on the forward strand.
ATACTTCTCTGTTTTCAAAATGCTACAACGAAAACTTCAAAAGGCAAACCATCATACACAAACACCTCTTCACCAAACAAAGTGACAATCCAATCGAATGGTCATCCGATCGGATGACCATCTGAACGGATTGCCACCCGATCGACTGGCCATCCGATCGGATTACCATTCGACACTAGGTTCACTCGCCACCATTTAACGCACTGTTTGACGCTTACGCTATCAGACTGAAACCAAGATAATCTCAGACGCGCTCCCATCAATCCAATCAAGTTGTGTTTACTTGCTGAACACCGACTGTGAGTATACTTGAACCCTTCTTGCTTTTGCACTTTTGGGTGTAACATACGTTGCTATCAAATCAAATCACATCAAATGCTTAAACTATTTATCACTTGCGAATGACCAATGTGCATAGTTATACGTGATGCAAGTTACATATATGCTAGGACTTATACTCGAGACGTCCCACCATGACTAGTATAGTACTATTGCGCCCGACAAGGTCTAGTTTAACAATCGCGATCGAAGCTCGAGGACTTAGCTGGTAGTATCAGTTTTGTGAGTATATATGTCGTGTATTACGTTAATATATGTGGAAATTCGCAGCTTTTATCTATTACACTATTACATATCAAACCTGTATACTCGCCAATACTTTTGTATTGACATTATTTTAACGTATGTTGCAGGTTAGATCACATGCCACATCAAATCAAGCTAGGAAGTCTAGAAACTCACCCAAAATCTAGGTTGTCGGATTTGTATTCTTCGAGAGGACAAGAAATCTGTGATAACTTATGTGATTGTACTGATTGTTAGTATGGGATAACAAATGTAATAAATACTGTCGCAATATAGTTGTTATGGATTCTCTTGAGCAATCTGATTCACCTAGTGCCGCGCCCTGATGATTCCGCCATCGGTTGGGGTGTGACAGATTGTTATCAGAGCCATAACTATAGGGAATTAGGCCAGACTTGACCTAGTCTGAGTCAATGTCTTAGAAACGACCTTGTCTATAGTCTAAGTACCAACAGGACGACTCGTGCGAACCCAGTAGGAATTGCACGGGCCTACTTGACACTCACGTTCGAATTCGCTAAAAGCTACTACTTCGCGTGAACACCGCATACTACAATTTCACACGAAGAGCCTTTCCTAAGGCTAGAATATTACTTAGCCTTTCCTAAGGCCAACACAATACGCACGATTTCGAAAAACACTTGCATAACACAACCGAGTGATCCAGTCAAGATCAGGTGTGAAAACTAAGTACTCTCGATAAGATCGCTCACTCAGAGCATTTTTCTAGCACGAGAACTTTCCGTTGAGCTAGGAGAGACATCCATATCTCAACGAAAGTCTCCATTTCAAAATCCAGCGGAACTCCTGAATTTATTCGAAGAGCACAACCACAGTTAGGAGCGAAGTTATTAAGTCAGGGGTGAAACCCGTATCTTAATAAACCGTTCCACTCTCAACGAAATGGTTTTCAAAAAGTTCTCACCAAGGACTCGACTATGACAATAACTCGAGCCACGCGATGACTAAGAAGACGAGTGCCATAAGCTGCATCCCAGTGGAAGCATAAGTCTTCTAGGGCAACGCGCGTGCACGAACTTGTTGGGTATAGTTGGGTTACCTTGGGCAGTCGACGCCTAAAAACCGGAGGCATTCTATCTATTTTCTCTAGCATACGACTCGCCGATTGTTACGCTTTATGGAACCTATTTACGCTCATGTGTTTACGATTTAAAACTTTACGCTTCATCAATTTCTCGATTTATCAATTTTCGCTCCCTGGTTTATAAACGCACGACTCGCACAACCATCGCAATCTAAAACGAAAACCGAATGTTCGCAACCAAACTAATGTCTAATTACTCGCTCTCACTCTCACTCTCTGCATCGCGTCCTCGCGCATTCTATACCGACATGTATGTGTAGGAGTATAAGCTACAACTAATTATATACACACAAACAAATCAATTGTGTGGGAATCTAGGAATCTCGTGTCTCTTATGTGGCTCCTATGTGAAGTCTATTATATTACTCGCAACAAGTTTTGATCGGGCTCAATCGCATCGCAAACTCAAAATCATTATGATCGAATCTCACTCCAAATCTCTCTCTGTCTAGATGTCTTCCAACGACTTTACTTCGAGACAAACAGCTAGGAGAAGAGCCAAACGAAGCGCCGAGAGGAGGATTGCCTCGTTTGTGGTCAATGAAGTGGCCAAGGTCGTTCCTCAAATTGTCGCTCAAGTGCACTCTCTCAGCAACTCTCGAACCCCGGAAGACTCTAAGACAGAAGCGCCGCAATCTGCTTTCCTTTACAAACACTTCAAAGCCTGTGGCCTGATGGAGTTCACGGGTGAAGGAGGTGTGTCCCAACTACTCCAGTGGTTCGATTCTATCGAAGTTACCCTTCGTCAGAGTGCGTGTCCCGATGGTTTTCGTACTACTTGCGCTACCAGAGTATTTCAATCGCGAGCACTCGACTGGTGGACTGCCGAACGTAACAAACGTCGGATCTCCGCAGCTTACGCTCTCTCTTGGGATGAGATGAAAGAGCTCATGAAGAAAGAGTACTGCCCTTCCCATGAAGTTCAGAAGCTAGAAAATGAATTTTGGGAAATCAAGCAAGTCGAAGGCGACAATACTGGCTATACCGCAAGGTTCAAACAGCTTAGAATAATCTGCCCAAGTCAAGTCAACACTTCAGAAAAAGCTATCACGAAGTATATTCGCGGCTTACCTGAGTGTGTGGGAGATTTTGTTAAAGCTGCAAGACCTGCTACCATCAAAGAAACCTACCGCTTGGCCCCAGAAATCAATGGCAAACGAGTCTTGGACGGATTTTTCTCCAAGAATCCTGTCAAACAAGCTCATCAAGCAATCGTCATTGATTCTCCTGATGATTCCTCCGACGATTCTACCGAAGATTTTTCAAGTGAGTCCTCGGACGAATCCTACGACGACAATACACCGTTTCAGGAAGCTCAGCCCAGCCGCAAACGGAAGACCATGAGACTAAACTCTTCAACAACTGAACTGTCTCAACCAAAACCTCTTCAAGCAGTTCCAGTTCACTCGAAGCGCGACTACAACGGAACTAATCCCCTGAGTCTCAGGTGTACGTATCATTACCCACCAGAAGCTAACTGTTGCTTTTGCGCAAATTGCAACTGGTATGGTCATCTTACCCAGCACTGCCGCACGGGGCCGTGGACTTGAAGAATCTCAGCAACGATCGCAGTCTCCGCAAAAGTCCTCCACAGCAACATTTTTCATGCTTTGAATGTTGTAGTAATGCTATGATTTTTGCCGTTAGTTTCTTTTATGTGTTGAATTTGTTCTATTTCTCAACGCAATGTGGACTCTATTTATCTCTCGCTTCCTCTCTCGTCTTCGCACTTAATCTGGAATCACACACATGCTATATATTATATCACGATATAATGTGTTTTACCCTCACTACACTCTTAGAATAAGGTACGATAAACGTGCAAGGAACGACTAATCACGGGTGCACACGGGATTATTTTGGTCAGTGCACGGAGATCGTAGTGAGTTCTAATGGTGCCATAACATTAAAAGCATGGTCGAGCGTGGTGGATATGCCGCTGGTACTTCCTATATATAAGCGTCTTGACCATGTCAACAAAGTGCGACATCTATTCACGGGATGCAAGTAGTAGGGGAAACGCAAGGCGTGCTTTGCCATACTACCGAAGTCTCGTGAAGAAAGTGCCACGTGGAGTGGAACGTTATTTAGACCTATACTATTATGGTTATTTTCAACACACTACACTCATTCGCAAGGTGTAACAATTACATCGTATCATCGCGAGACTTGTCGTAAGTCTGCAAACGCAATGCAAATGCCTCATCGATGGAATCTGGAGAGTCTACCCCCGCAGGGCAATTGCATCGACGCAAGACTGGTCGTAAGTCTTTAATCGCAACTCAATCGCAATTTCGCTGGAATCTAACGCACATCACCCTCGCAACACTTTAACGCTTAACGCATCAATCGATCTCATCACTTCGATACTCGCATCGCTTATCACTTCTAACGCTTATCGCTACTTGTGTATGTTGGCACACGTGACATCGATTCATGAAACAGATCTAGTATGGATACAACATGGTGGATACGCCGCTGGCACTTCCTATATATAAGTGTTTTAGCCATATTAGCAAACTTTGATGGAAAGATGCCATGCGGGGCGCAACGATAGTTAAAATTTGTGATTCTATCCAAAGCTAATTAAATCACTTTATCGCTAAAATCTATCTCGCAATCGCTATCGCCTATTATGTGAATCGCTATCGCCTATTATGTGAATCACTATCGCTTATTGTGTGCATCGCTGTATCGCCTACTGTGTATTGCTCAATCGCTATAGCTTACCGTTATCTGGGTTATTTGTGTTAAAGTTAGCACACAAGACCTCGCTTCACGGGACGAAACTCATATGGTTAAAGCATGGTGGATACGCCACTGGTACTTCCTATATATAAGTGATTTAACCATATCAGCAGACTTTCGTGGAAAAAGGCCATGTGGGGTCTAATGTTAGTTAAATTTTGTGGTGTTGATCAATCCAATCGAATCGCAGTAATCAGGCATATCACCATCGCTGGCATCGCAACAATTGTCGCTTATCGCTCGACGGTTGTCGCTATCGCTCATCGCTTTTCGCATACCGCCATCCCTCTCGCTTGCATTGCTGAACTGGGTTCGTAAACGAACTCAATGCTCAGTTCGCTCAATCTTTCTCTTACACTTGGCCCGAGCCTCTTTCACTTGGACCGAGGGAATCGAGCTCTATCGGTACTGTGTTGACACACATGACACTGCCTCACGGGACGGAAACCATGTGGCTAAAACATGGTGGATACGTTGCTGGTACTTCCTATATATAAGTGTTTTAGCCATATTGTCGAACTTTCGTGGGAAGGTGCCATGCGGGGCCGGCTTCAAATTTTAAAATCTCGATATTATTTAAAACCTTTGCGAAAACAAAGATTTTCCCTTATAAAATTTTCTAAAAACCTTTGTACGAAACGAGATTTTCTTATAACACTGGTGTGACAATCGACTCAAGTTAATGCCATGTGATGAGAAAATTTCGTAAAACGAGTTTTAAACACTTTAAAATCTTTTAGTAACCTAATAAAACCCCGCTCAGAGTGCTGTGTAAACATCGAAACAGTTTAACGCCGCACTATGGGAAGATTATTTTCACAAACAAGCTTCTTCAACCTTTACGAATTAAACAGCTTTTCGAGAATTCAAAACACTTTTGGATCGCTTTTTGTGTTGCCATCTTTTGTATACGAATCGCCTTACTCACTACCATCGCCAGTCATCACAACGCCCTTCCTCGTCAATCTTCAACCGATCGCCCGCTTATTCTTGACGCTTTTGATCGTTACTCCCACTCGCATCGATCTTCGCAACCCTTCTTATGGATTAATTTCGGGACGAAATTTCCTAAAGCAGGGGAGACTGTAACAACCCGCACGTTCGTGTGTTGTTACTACTCGATATACTCGTTACGCCTAACACCAGAGATTCGGATCATAATGTAGCTATATCACATACATCGCTATTTTGCATATTACGCATACTTTATCGCTATCACATCACATCACATTGCACTTGCTAACAACCACGAAGATATCAAATGAGGACCAATTCGACCCTCCTTGATAGCCGTGATGTGTACCAGTGCAACTCATTACTCAAAACGAACATCGCATCACACACATTAACGTTCACGATGATGTTGAGTGAGGACCTATTCTACCCTCCTCGATGACCGTGAGGCGTCGAAAAGCAATGCATATTCGAAATGAAACCCGGTTATTGTATCGCAACTTTGAAATATA
>JARYGA010054298.1:0-29770 GCA_030545235.1 Helianthus tuberosus
TTTAGGGTCATCGAACGATCCAACAAGTGGTATCAGAGCTCAGGACGAGGAGTTTATACCATTTCAGCTTGATTTTACCGGATTCTCACTCTTCTACTCATTCTTTTCTGATTTGAACAAGATTTAACGGTTGAAATGGCCTGATTTTCACATATATCAAGCGAAACACAGTTTTAACTAATCCTTGAAAGTATTGGACCTAAAATCAGCTTAAAACTTGATCAAATACTTAATTCCGTTTGAAAATCTGTTCGAAATTGCTGATGTCATCTTGATTTCGCTTGAAGATATTGTCTGATTTCGCTTGAAAATCAGATTTCGCTTGAAAGTTCAAGCGAAATAAGTCATTTTGTTTCAAAATCTGATTTCGCTTGAGTGGAGATTTCGCTTGAAAACAGATTTCGCTTGAAAAACCTGTTTCCGCTTGAAAAGCTATCTAGCTTATAAGCTGATTTCGCTTGAAGCTATTTCGCTTCAACTGATTTCGCTTGAAATTGCTGTTTTTAAAAATCAAAAATTTTCTAAGTGTTTGTTGATCATTTCAGGTACGTGAAGATGGATGATTTCAATCCTTTCTGTGATGTGTTTTCTTTTACCGGTGGTTCGGGAGATGGCACATTAAACAATACGAATGAGAATACAACTACACCGAGTGCAAGGAAAGTTCTCAATGATGCTATGAGCGTAGACAGTGCATATGGAACATACAACAAGCCTCCCAAGCTGATGGCGATTGAAAATTACAACAGGTGGGCTACAAGATTTGAGGAATGGCTTAAGGCGTTTGCTTATCAGAGTTGGAGAAGTCTGAAAAATGGCTATGATTTGGGAAGAGATGATTATGAGAACTTGGAAGATAATCAAATTGAAAGATATGTTTCTGAACAAAAGTGTATTGCTTTGCTTCACCAATCTGTTCGAGATGATATAATCACACTGATCGAATACGAAGATTCGAGAGATCTCTGGAAAAAATTAAAAATAAAATGTATTGGTAGTGCTGAAATAGTTAAGAACAAAAAGAAACTGTTACGAAAAGAGTTTGATTTGTTTGGTTGTTTAAAGAACGAGTCAGTTTCCAAGATGATTGAGAGATTTGGGCATCTGAAGATGGAGCTTGCTAGACATGACATTATTTACACTCAAGAAGAGCTGGTAGACAAGTTGTTTGACGCACTTCCGAATGAACAAGACTGGCAATATTTTGCATTAATGCTGAAGAATACGATAAAGCCTGCTGATTTGAAAGTGGATCTGCTTATTGAAAGACTGGAAAGTCACGAGTTGGAGATCAAGAAATCTAACAAAGTCAACAACTCATCTTATCAGCAGAATGTGGAGTTGTACTACAGAGGAAATCTACCAAAGACTAGTTCTCCAAGAACAACATTTTCTGCAGAGAGCTCAAATACAAAGAATCAAGAAACTCCTAGCAGTGGTTTTCATAGTGGATCGTCTTCAACAACTCCAAGTCAATCTGCAACAAAGAATCTGTTCCAATGTAACATTGTTGTTGATCTGAAGAATGGTCAGAATTTCAGTGAAGAATCTGCTAAACAACAGATGGTGTTTTTAGCGTCTGTGCTAGAATCGTACGAAAGTCTCGTTGCAGGAAAGATAGGCAACACCAACCTAACAAAGGAAGACTACGATCAAATAGATCCTGAGGAGATGGAATTGATCGATATACGATGGTGTATGGCTAGTACAGTGAGAAGAGCGCAGCGTTTCATGGAGATTACTGGAAGACAGTCTATTGGTGGACCTTCTACCAAGTTAGGATTTGACAAGTCAAAAGTGACATCCTTCAAATGTAAACAGAAAGGTCACTTTAAGCGTGAGTGCAGAAATACTTACACTGATGATACTGCAAATCCTTTTCGGGAGGATTATTACAAGAGAGCGATCTATCATCAGAATAAATCAGAACCTCCCAGGATGAAGCAGATAGAGGAGGTACCCAAAGAGAAATCCAGGGCACTTGCGGTTTTTCATGACGATGAAGGTTACGATTGGAGTGATGTTTTGCCTGAGGAAGACGCAGTTGGTTATGCTTTTACAGCAGCAAAGATTGTTCCGTTTAAAGATAAAAGATCTGAAGAAGTGAAGTATGTGAACAGGAGGGAAACAGCTCATTTCATGAAAAGCAAAATCTATCGTATATACAAAGAAGCTAAACAGGCGAAAAGATGGGATCCTGATAGAGAATGTTATCTTGACCCTAATGGTAACATAGCTGTGGATCCAGATACTGTTGATCTTGAAGTTCTCACCAAGCAAGTTGATGATGAAGAAGAAGCCAGACAGAGAGAATGGTGGGGAGGAGGAGAAGCTGTTGAGAAAGAAAAAGAAAAAGAGACAGCAAAAGAACCAGAGCCAAAGAAGATTGATGATGGAGTTATTGATACGTCACAAGAACTCACTGCTGAAAACTTGAAGAAGATGGCTGATAAAGTTCTAGCTGCAAAAGAACTAGAGGTAGTTTCTGGTTCTGGAACTGAGTCCAAAGATAAGGTCAGTACAAATGATACACATGTGTCAGGTAAGAATGGTAAATCTGAGAACAACTGCAAAAATTGCATGAAAGAGTGCAAAGTTTGTAGTACAGTTGCTTACCTTAGTGGTAAGAAGGTTGAAGAACTGACTGGTAGAGTCAGAAGTGTTGAAGATCAAATCTTAAACCGGGATAAATTGTTGAAAGCTTCGAACGACAAATTAAAAGAATTAACTGAGAAAATCGAAAAAGATAAAAATGACGTAGAAAGAATTAGGAAAGAAAATGAAAAATTGATTCTTGAAAATCGTCAAATCTCAGAAAATTTTGAGAAGCTAAAACGAACGGTTAAAGATTGTGATGAAAGAAATGGTAAGACAGACAAGGAAAATCTTCAACTGACCGGTGTTCTTAGAGTGAAAGAAGAGTTAATCAATCAGCAACTGGATAAAATTGCTAAGTTGAAGCTTCAATTTCAAGAAGCCAAAATTGAAAATGAACGCATCCAGTTGAAATTGAACAGTTACAATTCTGCAAGCTTTGTTTTACAACACATTGTTCCCAAACCCATCGGGAAAAACAAAGCAGGCGAAGATGTTTACTCGGATGGAACTGGGGTTGGGTTTCATCAGGTTCCACCACCAGTTCTAAACAATTTCTCAAAGAAGAAATATGGGTTGGTTAATGATGAAGATGAAACGAATAAATTGAAACTTCCAGAGTCAATTGATGTTACATTTTCTTCATCCGATGATAGTGTTCAAACTGATATTGTGAAAGGCATGGCTGAAAGTGTTTTGAAGTCTGATAGTGATTCAGTTGAGGATGAAGAGTGTTTTCTGAACAATTACATTCCAAAACCAAAAGCCAAAAACAACTTAAATGAAGAACCTACTCTTGTCATGTACAAGATGTCAGGATCGGACAAGTTGTATTCGGATTCTGAGTTTCCTGTGGAGAATGTTAACATGGACAAGTTGAAAAATGTTTTCAAACTGATTGAAATTGATTTGTCTGAAGTAGAAAGTTTGAATCAGACAAAAAGGCAAATGAATTTTGAAAAAGATAAGGCTTACTACAAGAAACCTGTTGTTCCACCGCGTTTTTATAACAACAATCGAAACAGATGGTCGGGTGGTTATCAGGGTGGTAAGAATTATCAGAGAAAGAATTTTCAAAACAAGAAGTTTGCTTAGAAAAAGGTGTTTGTGAACAGTTCGAGTTCACTTTCTGATGAAGAATCTGAGATTTTTTCAAAATCAAACAAAGAGTTCTTTGAGAAGAAGACCTCACAAGCTCAGTCTGAAGGCACAAGTCGGGTAGTTGACACCCGAACATGCTTCAAATGCAATCAAGTTAGACATATTGCATGAAAGTGTACCAACTTGAAGCCTAAGACTGAAGTCGTGATGAATTCAAGAAAAAAAGATGATGTGAAGGGAAAAATTCCATTGGTTGTTGAGAAAAAGGTTTTGAAAAATGATAACACCAAGATCAAAACTGAACCTGTTAAGAATATGGTAACTACAAATGACAAGTTTTACAAACGGGTTGCGTCGTCTCAACAAGCATGGAAGCCAAAAGTGGTTGAAAAGAAATCAAGTGTTCCAAAACCAAAGGTTTCAGTGTCAGAAAAACAATCGTCTTCTACCACTCTGGTAAAGATAGATGTTCCTTTGGAGTACTATGAGAAACTTGATCCATAAGAGGCTATTATTTCTGAGAAAAAGGTTGTTTCGAAGAAAGACCAACCATCTGGTCAACTTCAAAAAGACAATTTTTTCTTATACAAAGAGGTTGAGGTTGGGTCTACAGAGAGCTTGAAGATGAATGATGAAAATTTTCCGCCACTTTACACTGTTAAATCTCACATTAAAGTCCAGTTACCTGAGTCGAAAGAGGCTTGGGTAGCATCAAAATCTCACTAAATGTTTCTGATATGTGCAGGAGCTTCCAAGATCCGTTTCGCGTTGGATTATGGATAGTGGAGCTTCTCGGCACATGACGGGGAAAACAGCTCTGCTGTACGATGTTAGAAATTTCAATGGTGGTTATGTAGGTTTTGCAGGCAATCAAAGTGGTAGAATAGTTGGTGAAGGAACGTTATCCAATGGGATTGTTACGTTTGAAAGAGTTAACTACATCGCCGAGCTTGAAAACAATCTTCTGAGTATTTCTCAGATCTGTGATCGTATGTATACCATGCACTTTACAGACAAAGAATGTTTGATCTTGAAACCAGGATTTGTTATCCCTGAAGAATGGATTATCATGAGGGCACCTAGAGTGAATGATCTGTATGTGTTGGACATGAGTGTAGCAACTACAACAACGGGTCAAGCTCATTGTTTTGTGTCAAAAGCAACTGAGAGGGAATCGCAATTATGGCACCGGAAGATGGGTCATATACATCTTAGAAAAATGAATCACTTGGTGCATAATGACTTGGTTATGGGTGTTCATGTCAAAGGTTTTCATCTTGAGGGGGAGTGCATTAGCTGCATCAAAGGCAAGCAGAAAAAGAAATCACATCCTCAAAAGAAAGTCAACTCAGTCTCAAGACCTTTAGAGAGACTTCATATGGATCTTTTTGGTCCAGTGAATGTCAAAAGTATTACTGGTGATTACTATTGTTTGGTTGTCACGGATGATTTTTCAAGGTTTTCATGGGTTTCATTTCTGAAGACGAAAGATGAGACGTTTGATAGTTTGATGGCGTTGTTCAGGAAAGTTGAAAGCTTGTACCAAAGGCGTATCAAAAGAATCAGAAGTGATAATGGTACTGAGTTCAAGAACAACAAGATGGAAGAATATTGTGATGAAAGAGGTATATTGCATGAATTTAGTGCTCCTTACACTCCGCAGCAGAATGGAGTAGCTGAAAGAAAGAACAGGACGCTAATTGAAACGGCCATGACGATGCTTGCTGATTCAAAGCTACCAGTAAATTTTTGGGCAGAAGCAGTATCCGCCGCATGCTATACACTCAATCGGGTTCTCACTGTCAAGAAATTCAATAAGACGTGTTTCGAGCTGATCAATAACCGCAAACCGAACCAGAAGTATTTAGAACCGTTTGGGTCTCCCTGCACAGTTCTAGAGCCTTTTGGTAAATTTGGTCCAAAGAGCATTGAAAGAATTTTCGTGGGATACTCAAGTCCTCAAAAACAAGTCTTTGTTCCAAGCTTGAAGCGGATTATTGAAGCACACAATGTTGAGTGTCAAGGTCACACAATGCCACCGCAGAATCCTGGAGATTCATGGCATTTTCATTACGATAAATTGTGGGATTCGTTTGACATGGAAGAAGAAGAAGAACAAGATTTCTATGACGAGTTGGATATTCTGAGAGAGTATGAGTCTTCGCAGGAAAGGTTCCCAGCTGAGTATTCAAGTCGACCACGACAAACTTCAAATGATCATGAAGCAGGTCCAAGCAATGCTGGAGAACATGATGATATCCAACAAAATGAAGTTGCTCATGATAATCAGATGGCACAGAATGATAATCAAGAATCTGAGAACAGACCAGTGTTTGATCGTGGTGATTCAAATTCTGAGGGGGAGCAAATTCAGATTTCAAGTCAAACAAACCCAGTCAGTGAACAAGGTACAAATCAGAATATTACTAATCTGGAGGGCGAGGTAGATGTTTCAGGCGAGGTGATGCCAAGAACTCTTTCATACCATCCAGAGGAGTTGATCATTGGAGAATTGCAATCAGGCGTTCGCACTAGACGTCAAATTGACCAAGGCCTTATTTGTTTTTATTCTATAGTAGCACCTTTACAAACTGAGTTTTCACTAAGTTGTTTTATTTCGCAGATCGAACCGCGTACATATAAAGAGGCGCTAACTGAAGATTCTTGGGTCAATGCTATGCAAGAAGAGTTGAGTCAGTTTGAGAAGTTAGGAGTGTGGAAGTTAGTAGACTTTCCTGATGGTCAAAGGAAGATAAACACCAAGTGGGTGTTTAAGTGTAAGAGAGACGATCGAGGGGTTATTATTCGTAACAAAGCTCGACTCGTAGTCCAGGGATTCAGTCAGCAAGAGGGTATAGATTTCACTGAAGTATATGCTCCGGTTGCTCGACTAGAAGCGATCAGAATCTTCCTGGCATTTGCATCTTGGAAAAACTTCAAAGTATATCAGTTAGATGTTAAATCTGTGTTTCTCTATGGGAAGGTAAAAGAGGAGGTATATGTCGGACAGCCACCGGGCTTTACCGATCCAATCCACAAAGACAAGGTCTATTTGCTAGACAAAGCGCTGTATGGTTTTCACCAGGCCCCGAGAGCTTGGTATGAGACATTGTCTCAACACCTGCTAGCCAACAGCTTTATTCGTGGAAAAGTGGATGCTACTCTCTTCACCAAAGAGGTCGACGGACATCTTCTGATAGTTCAGATATACGTGGACGACATCATATTTGGGTCTACAAATGAGAATCTGTGCAAAGATTTTGAACAAGTTATGAAGCAGAAATTTGAAATATCATCGATGGGTGAGATGAAATTCTTCTTGGGACTTCAGGTTGATCAACTGCCTAAAGGAATTTTCATACATCAGACGAAGTATATTCATGATATTCTAGAGAAATTTGGGATGTCAGGTTCTACTCCAGCTTCCACCCCATTAGCGACGAACCATGGGATAAACCCTGATCTCACCGGAGAGAAGGTAGATGAAACGTTGTATCGTTCCATGATCGGATCGCTGATGTATTTGACAGCTTCAAGACCAGATATTATGTATCCAACCTGCCTTGCAGCAAGATTCCAATCTAACCCGAGAGCGTCGCACATGGTTATTGTCAAAAGGATATTACGCTACCTTAAAGGAACTCCATCGTTGGGGTTGTGGTATCCAAAAGATGGAGAATTCATGCTCGAAGGTTATTCCGATTTAGATTTCGGATGCTGCAAAATTAACGCTAAATCAACAACAGCGGGGTGCCAGTTCTTTGGATCACGATTGGTTACCTGGCAATGCAAGAAGCAGACCTCTGTGGCTTTATCCACATGTGAAGCGGAGTATGTATCTGCTAGTAGTTGCTGCTCACAGATTTTGTAGATCCAGCAACAGATGCGCGACTACGGTTTGCAATTTCTAAATACCCCTATCTTTGTTGATAATGAGGCAGCGATTAACATTACTAAAAATCATGTTCATCACGCTAAAACGAAACACATTGAAATTCATCATCACTTCATCCGAGATTGTTTCGAGAAGAAGTTGATACGAATTGAGAAAATCCACACTGATGAACAAAAAGCTGATTTACATACCAAAGCATTTGACAAAACTCGTTTTCAATATCTGCTAAAACTAAACGGTATGAAGCTTTTATCGGTGTTGGAAGAGATTCTTGGTGTTGATGAAGGAGACATTGTAGATGATGATGTTGAGAAGCAATCTGCAATGGTTTGTCGATTTTTTACTTGTTTTGGTATTTAGGGGGAGAGTAGGGTAATATTTTCAGAGAATACAAAAAACAGTAAAAAATTTAAAAAATCCAAAAACATGAGATATTTTCAAAATCCTAAAACAATAGAAAATGGAAAAGAGTTTGTGTAAAAAGGGAAAATGATAGTACATCGGCTTGACAGTTACGGTATGCTAAAGAAATGGAATGTTTAAAAGGTCTTAAACAGTCTCGCTGATGATATGCCGATAGGTTTTTACACATTTAGTAGGTTTGTTCGGGATATAAACCAAAAATCCTTACTTGCTTATTTCGTGGGGAACACTACTTGGATATATAGGTAACCCCTAAAATCTTGTTTGAAGGATCCCTCTTTCTGAGATACTAGGTCTTTATACTCAGTGATATCTGGGGTATTATTTCGGGACTTCTGATAATGCGGAAGCAATGGCCTAGTCCCCGAATAATACTTTCTGCATTGCTTGAAACATAGCACCGCCCTCAGCTAAAAAATGATAAAACATTGAAAAATGCTAATCATGGCTGTTGTAAAAAAGATCCTCTAAAGGGGACACACCAAAGTCGAAGCCGTCATCTCTCTGCTGAACGGAAGTTCTGACCTGGTATGTGTGTGCTGGTTTCATTTGGAGCGGAATCTAGTCATTATCTCTAATCCAAGGTGCTGTCCGTTTGTCATTTGAACGTGCAAAAGCTCAGGATTGATCAATAAAAGGATAATTAGAAAGGAACAAGCTGTGTTGACATCTTTTACATTGATTCTGCCTTTGTACTTGATGATGAACTACTCATACTGACTATTTAGGGTCACCGAACGATCCAACAACGACCTTATGCTATGATATACGCTTATACTACGCTACTCGATGTACTAAAATGCGATCGCTATATTCGAACACTCGCGAACTGTGAATGATAGGTTTCTGTATTCTGACTACCTCGGGTGACTAAATGCGTATGTGCTTCTGTGCTCTACGTGCTTATGTGCTTATGTGTTTATGTGCTTCTGTGATTGTGTGAATCTGTGATATGTGATTTGGGTGACTGTGTTCCTGAGCTTTAGAAGGTAGTAGACATGTGAGATGAGATTCGAATACATTGTATTGAGTCCTGTGACGATGTCTGTTGCAGACAATGTCATCTGGATCCCGCCACCCACCACTTTCTCGCCAAGAAAAGAGAGACAAACGTCTTGCTGCTATCAACGCTAAACAAGTAGCAAAAGCTGTGAGTGATGACTACGAGAACGTCAGCAAATCATCTGAGGAGTCGAGAACCGAGACTCCTAAAGCTACTCCCAAAGCTGCTTTCAGTTTAAAGCAGTTCAAGTCTTGTGGGCCAAAGGAATTCACTGGTGAGGAAGGCCCTACAGCGTTGTTTGTCACACCCCCAAAATCCACCATGCGGAGTATCACCACTTGGAGGCGTGACACGACCAGGATCGAGCCACCAATCATATTGAACAACGTAATTAAGTAAATAAAACCAACCACAATATAATTGGTGACCTAAAGAAGGTAACCGACTTTAAGTTAACAGCGGAAGCATAAAACGTAAGTCCAAAACATAAGTTCCAGAGTTCATAAGATTAAAGTCCAATACATAAGTTTAATAAGTTCATAAGGATTAAATGTTTAGCACGGGACCTAACAGTCCATATCTCACAACGACCTCCTCCTCGTGCAAGCTCCATAAGCATCTAACGACCTGTAAGGCATGTAACAACGAGTCAACAACAAAGTTGAGTGAGTTCACGGTTGGTTGTTTAGTTTTAAGTTGTTTCTGAAAACATGGTTTGCCTTTTGCTGGCTTACTTGCCGTGGGGGTTACCCCATAGTTGAAAATATGATTATCCAGTTCCTTTATTACCCAAACCATATCCAAAATCAGTGGGGGCTTCCCCATTTGAACCACTAGACCGTTACCTTATCGACTACTAACGAAAATAAGTTGTGCCCTACGTCAATGTCTATCATCATTGACAGTTTGCCATAGTCCATTAGTACACGCCCGTCCGACTGGCACGGTGTGAGGTTTGTTAAACCTAATAGCGCTATTAACTAATGACCCGCTCGCCATTGGCCTCGGCGATTAAGTCGATATAAAATGAGGGAATTAATGATAGAGTTTTGTCTAGTAAGTTTTAAGGTTGTTGTCCTACCCAAGGAGGACGAACGTACGTATTCTACCAAGGAGAATACGCAGGATTAATATTGGCATCCTACCTATGGAGGATGGCGGTACATATCCTACCCAAGGAGGATATGTAGGTTCCGTTTTAATTCTTTTAACTCATTCCCAATCAACCGGGAATCCCATGCCTTAGAAAGTGTGTGAACTCACTTTGGTTTGCTCGGTTAGATTAGTTACTCTAATAATCAGAAATCAAGCACGTCCTAATAAAGTACAGATAACAATCAATTTCTCGTGCATGCATAACACGTATCCTACGTACGGTTTATCTACTCATTACTTCTATCACATATCACATACTTCAAATGTCACATTCTGACTTTTGTGGAAAGATCATAGTTAAAAATATACTTGTAACACTTGTTAGAAAATATTTTCTATGTGTTGGAGTTTTTAGAAAATTTCGCCAGAGTTTCCTTTGTAAACGGAGGTGTCCATGCTAATAAGCATATCATTTTCTTTTCCAAAAATCGTTCAACAATCAACGACAAGTTACTAAACAACATTACCCTAGTCAAGTGCAAAAACAATGCACTTTACACAACAACATGAACTTGATGTTTCATAAAAACACGTAGTAACTTGGTATGGCGTTTAGTGGGTTTAGTTACCCTCCAAAGTGTGTTTACTTTTGTTAAAATCCCATTCTCAGGGTTTTTAGATGTTCACAACTTGTAAATATAATTTTACAAAAATGTTTACTTATAACATCTTCTTGTGTTAAAAGTATTTCTACACTTATGTTGTTATTTAAAATAGTGTTGGTTTAATAAAAACCATCTTCTTCTAAAAATCATCCTTTTAAACTTGGTTCTCTTTGAAAATCGTTCACAAGTTTTAGATCTACAAGATCACTAGTTCGCTTGGTTTATTATTTTTCAAGAAACATCATTTTTCTTTCAAGTTCAGGTGTAGACTAGAAGATGATTATTTCATACAAGCACATAATCATCTCTAACTTGTTAAATCATGTTTTTAATCATGCTTTAACAAGTTCCATATGATGATCTATCATCATATTACTAGAAATCAACAAGCAAGTATCAAGTAAGCAAGAACATATCAAAACAACTTTACTTCTTTATGATTTCATTTTATGTAACCTTTATGTTCAAGTTTTAAGTGTATGATTCTTAGTGTTCTTGTATAAACCAATCAACAATAACTTTTAACCACTACAAAACATGAAGCAAACAAGATCAAAGAAGCTTACTACTAGCTTTTAAGCTTAGGGAAGATCAAGATGAAAATGTTGAGGATAATAGCAAACGAGAGGGGTCCTTCAATTTTCGAGAACACCGAGCTTCGTTATTCACCTTCTTACTCCTTAGGATGGCCTTGGAAATGGATGATCAAGACTTGATGATGGTGAGGGTGTAAGAGGGGTGTTCGGCCAAAGGTTGTGGAGGGGAGAAGAAGAAGTTGGGTGATGAAGATGAATGATGAAATTAGTGGTTTATAACCCTCCAAGATCTAATATCCAATGGGTAAGATGTCTCCCTAAGTACAAGCATGTCTAATCCAAGATCTTATGAGTTCCAAGAAAGGATTTAGGAGATATTAGAATATTGGAGTAATCTTGGAGGTGGGGGCCACTAGGGGCCGGTTATGGCACAAGGGGGGGGGGGGTAAATGTAAATTAGATGGTAAGTAGGTGATTACTTAGGGGTTAAGATGTAAAGTCTAATGTGTAGTGTGTTACATGTATTATGTAATGTGTTATAGTGCTCGGGGACCATAACTAGCTCAGAAGAATAAAAACAATGTTTCTTGCAATATTTTAGTGTTCCGGGTAATGTCCGGTTGTTCGGTTGGATACCGTTCCGTTAAAGTGCTAAGTTATTCCATATAGTGTCCTATATATATCTTTTTGTAATACTTTTAATTCCCAACACTCAGGAACGCATACAGGACTATTTAGTAAATTTTCTGCACAAGACTAGTATGTTAACAAGCACATGTAAGTATGACACAGTAATCAGAAAGCAGTTAAGTAATTCAGCACAGTCATCAAGCACTTTAATTAACATTAATAAATCGTACGGATACATGTAATTATGAGGGTTGTCACATTCTCCCCCTGTTAAGAAAATTTCATCCCGAAATTTAGCACGTGGTTACTGAGGAAGCTAGTTAAGTTGCGTGATTTCCTGGTTTTCCTGGGGTGTCACATCATCCCCCTGTTGGTTTGGAATTTCATCCCGAAATTCTGCAGTAGCTTCAGCCTCAGTAGTGGTTGCACTTTTCTTAAACAACTAGGGATACTTGAGTTTCATTTGGTCTTCTCGTTCCCAGGTATACTCTGGGCCATGACGGGAATTCCAACGAACTCGAACAAGAGGTATTCTGGTATGCTTGAGAACCTTAACATCTCGACCAGTAATCTCTACTGGTTCCTCGACGAATCGCAGCTGATCGTCGATAGTGAGCTCCTTGAGAGGAACTATGAGGGTCTCATCTGACAGACACTTCTTTAGATTCGACACATGGAAAACATTGTGAACTCCACTGAGTTCTTCAGGTAGATTCAACTTGTAAGCGACCTTGCCAATTTTCTCAATGATTTCGAACGGTCCGACATAGCGCGGATTGAGTTTGCCTCGTTTGCCAAAACGGACTACACCTTTCCAATGTGAGACTTTGAGTAGCACTCAATCCCCAACCTGGAACTCGAGTGGTTTCCTTCGCTTATCAGCATAGCTTTTCTGACGGTCACGGGCTGCCGCCATTCGTTTTCGTATCTGAGCAATCTTCTCGGTTATGTCTACCACAAGTTATGGGCCTGTGATTTGGCTGTCACCAACTTCTGCCCAACAAAGAGGTGATCGGCACTTCCGTCCGTACAATGCCTCGAACGGAGCGACCTGGATACTGGTGTGGTAACTGTTGTTATACGAAAACTCCACTAACGGGAGGTGTATTTCCCAGCCATTACCAAAGTCGATTACACATGCCCTATGCATGTCTTCAAGGGTTTGGATGGTGCGTTCAGATTGCCCATCCGTCTGTGGATGATATGCCGTGCTCATGTCTAATCGAGAACCAAAGGACTTGTGCATAGCTTGCCATAACTCAGATGTAAAACGTGAGTCACGATCAGAAATGATGGAGGTTGGCACTCCGTGCCTTGATACTACTTCTTTTAGGTAGATGTCTGCTAGAGTAGAAAACTTGTCGGTTTCCTTGATAGCCAAGAAGTGTGCAGACTTAGTCAATCGATCCACTATCACCCAAATAGTGTCATTTCTGCGTTGAGATCTAGGCAGGCCAGTAACGAAATCCATGGAAATTTGCTCCCATTTCCATTTAGGTATCTCTGGTTGTTGAAGTAGGCCTGATGGTTTCTGGTACTCGACCTTGACCCTAGCACAAGTCAAGCATTTACTAACGTAGGTTGCTATGTGGGCTTTCATGCTAGGCCACCAGTATGTAGTCTTTAGGTCGTGGAACAGCTTATCCGAACCAGGATGTACTGAATAACGAGACTTATGTGCTTCATCCATCACAAGCTCGCGTAAGTTTCCATAAAGTGGAACCCAGATGCGCCCTGTTACGTAGTAAGCACCGTCTTCCTTTTGTTCTAACCGTTTTCTTGATCCTCGTAAGGACTCAGCCCTGATGTTCTCTGCTTTCAATGCTTCGACTTGAGACTCACGAATTTGAACAGGAAGGCTAGAGTGAATAGTAAGCTGTAACGCACGTACACGCTTAGGTATAGTATCCTTTCGACTGAGGGCGTCAGCCACAACATTGGCTTTGCCCGGATGGTACTTGATCGCGCATTTGTAATCATTCAAGAGCTCGACCCATCGACGTTGTCGCATGTTTAACTCCTTTTGCTTGAAGATATTCTCGAGACTCCTGTGATCGGTGTAAATGGTGCACTTGGTACCGTACAGGTAATGTCTCTATATCTTAAGTGCGAAAACAACTGCTCCCAATTCCAAGTCATGCGTAGTGTAGTTCCTTTCGTGAACCTTAAGTTGGCGTGATGCGTAGGCAATGACCTTGTCACGTTGCATCAACACGCAACCGAGTCCTTGGATGGAAGCGTCGCAATAAACCACAAAATCATCTGTGCCTTCAGGCAATGAGAGGATAGGCGCGCTACAAAGTCTATCTTTTAAGTGATGAAATGCAGACTCCTGTGCATCACCCCAATGATAGGTGACACCCTTCTGAGTCAGTGAAGTGAGAGGTTGCGCAATATTTGAGAAATCCTTGATAAATCTTCTGTAGTAGCCTGCCAAACCCAAGAATTGGCGGATTTCTGTTGGTGTACGGGGTGCAGGCCAGTTCTTGATCGAGTCAACCTTGGATGGATCAACATGAATCCCATCCTTTTTTTACCACGTAGCCTAGAAAGTGGACTTCGCGAAGCCAGAAGTCACATTTCGAAAATTTGGCATACAACTGCTCTGTTCGAAGAAGTTCCAAAATAAGCCTCAGGTGTTGCTCGTGTTCTTCCTGACTCTTCGAATAGATCAGGATGTCGTCGATGAATACAATGACAAACTTATCCAGGTAAGACTTGCACACTCTGTTCATGAGATCCATGAAGACTGCAGGTGCATTCGTTAATCCAAAAGGCATAACCAGAAACTCGTAATGCCCATACCGAGTCCTGAATGCTGTCTTAGGGACATCCTCGTCTCGGACTCTCAGTTGATGGTAGCCTGACCTTAGGTCAATCTTGGAATAGAAACTCGACCCTTGCAACTGGTCGAATAAGTCATCAATGCGTGGAAGAGGATAACGATTCTTCACGGTCACCTTGTTGAGTTCGCGGTAGTCAATACACATTCTGAAGGTACCGTCTTTCTTCTTTACGAATAACACTGGAGCTCCCCAAGGTGAAGAGCTAGGACGTATGAAACCCTTTTCCAAGAGTTCTTGTAGTTGCGTGGACAGTTCTTCAAGTTCTGATGGAGCTAGACGATAAGGTGCTCGAGCTATGGGCGCTGCTCCAGGAGCGAGCTCGATTTGAAATTCAACTTAACGATGAGGTGGAAGGCCAGGTAATTCCTCAGGAAATACCTCAGGAAAATAGCGCACAATAGGAATGTCTTCAATTCTTTTCTCTTCCATTGATGTGTCAGTAACGAGCGCTAGAATGGCAGTGTGGCCCTTTCGCAAACACTTCTGGGCCTTAAGGAAAGAGATAATGCCTACGACAGCACCACTCTTGTCGCCATGAATCACGAGGGGTTCTTCACCAGAACGAGGGATGCGGACAATCTTCTCGTTGCAAAGAATTTCCGCTTGCTGATGAGATAACCAATCCATCCCAATAACAACGTCAAAACTACCCAGAACGATAGGAATAAGATCGATAGAGAAGGTCTGACCAGCTAAGACGAGGTTACAACCCTTAACTATGTGTGTGGCCTCGAGACTTTTACCGTTTGCTAGCTCTACCGTATGTTTGGTGTTCAAAAGTGTTTGAGTGCGCTTAAGCATTTGACTAACTTTTATGGACACATAACTAGCATCGGCACCCGAATCGAATAAAACAGTAACAAAGAAATCATCCAGAAGAAACTTACCCATCACAACGTTGGGATCGTTCCTCGCGTCGCCCTGACCCAGCACGAAAACACGTCCCCTGGCACCATTGCCATTATTGTTACCCCCGTTGTTGCCACCATTGTTGCCTCCATTGTTGTTCCCGTTTCCTTGGTTGTTGTTGTTCTGATTCTGGTTCAGTTGAGGACAGTTCTTCTTAAAGTGGCCTTCAGCGCCACACTGAAAGCATCCTCTATTGCCCTGCTATTGCTGCTTGTGGTGGTTCTGTGGAGCTTGTTGTTGTTGTTGGCGATTCTGATTTGCTGGTCACGTGCTCCTGCAATCCTTTGCTTCATGACCAAACTTGTTACACCTCAGGCAACGACCCTTGTGGCACTGCCCGCTGTGGTGCAAATTACATCGATTGCACTTAGGGTGATTTCCCTTGTACCCACCCTGACCTTGATTCCCAGAAGACTACTGACCGGGGCTCCTGTACTCATCTGTCTTTCGCTGCTGGGACTGAGACTGAACTGAAGTAGAACTCTTGCCCGAATTTCCATCCCACTTGCGCTTATTATCACTGGGAGCATCAGTAGTAGTACCGCTGATACGCTTGGGCAGCTTGTTCTGTTCAACTGCCTGATCAGTGAGACGATGAGCCAACCGGATGATTTGCTGAATGGTACCCAGGTTAGCTGAAGTCACGTGACTCTGAATCTCTGGTACAAGACCCTTGAGGTACAGCTCAATACGTTTGATGGGAGGGTCCACCATAGTAGGACACAAGATAGCTAGTTCGTTCGATCTCTTTGTGTATGCTTCGATCTCAGACCCCGTCATCTTCAGATTGAAAAATTCCACCTCTAGCTTGTGGATGTCGTCACGACTATAGTACTCTTACTTGATCAATTCTGTGAAGTCATTCCATGGGGTGGCATTAACAACCGCCAGCCCTAGCAGTTGAACCTATGCTTTCCACCAGGTTAACGCAGCACTTTCAAGCGTTCCAGTAGCAAATTTCACCCTACAATCTTCAGGGCATTCACACATCTCAAAAACGGACTCAAGCTTCTCGAACCAGTGAAGAAGGCCTACAGCTCCTTCTGTGCCGCTGAAAGTACTAGGTCGGCAATCCATGAATGTTTTGAACGTGCACACAGGAGGCTGAGCATGTTGACCTGTTGCGTGAGAATAAAAGACAAGGTTAAGCACAAGGGTTGGTTTGCGAAGGTAGGATCTAAACGTCCTAAGATGGGTTGATATGGCAGGTTATACCTCCTGCAGGGACAGCTGCGAGTGCCTCAGCCACTCGTTCGTTGATTAGAGCCGTCAGCTGGGCTTGAGTTAGGTTGATACGTCCTCCGCGTCCGTTCATGATCTTCACAACGAAGCAACGTAAGTGAGAAAAGTGTTGCGAAAGTGTGTAAGTGTGGGACGACAGTAGAGAGTAAGCACACAAGGTTCAAATAGCAGTTATCACGTTAACTAATGCACAGTGTGAATTATCTAACCGACAATATAACGTAAATTATACCACCCATTGTGTCGAGTCTTGCACGTGAAGCGAAGCGTCGTTGTGGATCGTTGAGCACTGTACAACTTATAGTCTGGTTTTGTCAAAAAGGTTTTCCCTTTTTAAAACCAAGTTCACTATAACCAATGGCTCTGATACCAATCTGTCACACCCCCAAAATCCACCATGCGGAGTATCACCGCTTGGAGGCGTGACACGACCAGGATCGAGCCACCAATCATATTGAACAACGTAATTAAGTAAATAAAACCAACCACAATATAATTGGTGACCTAAAGAAGGTAACCGACTTTAAGTTAACAGCGGAAGCATAAAACGTAAGTCCAAAACATAAGTTCCATAGTTCATAAGTTTAAAGTCCAATACGTAAGTTTAATAAGTTCATAAGGATTAAATGTTTAGCACGGGACCTAACAGTCCATATCCCACAACGACCTCCTCCTCGTGCAAGCTCCATAAGCATCTAACGACCTGCAAGCTCCATAAGCATCTAACGACCTGTGAGTTCATGGTTGATTGTTTAGTTTTAAGTTGTTTCTGAAAACATGGTTTGTCTTTTGCTGGCTTACTTGCCGTGGGGGTTACCCCATAGTTGAAAATATGATTATCCAGTTCCTTTATTACCCAAACCATATCCAAAATCAGTGGGGGCTTCCCCATGTGAACCACTAGACCGTTACCATATCGACTACTAACGAAAATAAGTTGTGCCCTACGTCAATGTCTATCATCATTGACAGTTTGCCATAGTCCATTAGTACACGCCCGTCCGACTGGCACGGTGTGAGGTTTGTTAAACCTAATAGCGCTATTAACTAATGACCCGCTCGCCATTGGCCTCGGCGATTAAGTCGATATAAAATGAGGGACTTAATGATAGAGTTTTGTCTAGTAAGTTTTAAGGTTGTTGTCCTACCCAAGGAGGACGAACGTACGTATTCTACCCAAGGAGAATACGCAGGATTAATATTGGCATCCTACCTATGGAGGATGGCGGTACATATCCTACCCAAGGAGGATATGTAGGTTCCGTTTTAATTCTTTTAACCCATTCCCAATCCACCGGGAATCCCATGCCTTAGAAAGTGTGTGAACTCACCTTGGTTTGCTCGGTTAGATTAGTTACTCTAATAATCAGAAATTAAGCACTTCCTAATAAAGTACAGATAACAATCAATTTCTTGTGCATGCATAACACGTATCCTACGTACGGTTTATCTACTCATTACTTCTATCACATATCACATACTTCAAATGTCACATTCTGACTTTTGTGGAAAGATCATAGTTAAAAATATACTTGTAACACTTGTTAGAAAATATTTTCTATGTGTTGGAGTTTTTAGAAAATTTCGCCAGAGTTTCCTTTGTAAACGGAGGTGTCCATGCTAATAAGCATATCATTTTCTTTTCCAAAAATAATTCAACAATCAACGACAAGTTACTAAACAACATTACCCTAGTCAAGTGCAAAAACAATGCACTTTACATAACAACATGAACTTGATGTTTCATAAAAACGCGTAGTAACTTGGTATGGCGTTTAGTGGGTTTAGTTACCCTCCAAAGTGTGTTTACTTTTGTTAAAATCCCATTCTCAGGGTTTTTAGATGTTCACAACTTGTAAATATAATTTTACAAAAATGTTTACTTATAACATCTTCTTATGTTAAAAGTATTTCTACACTTATGTTGTTATTTAAAATAGTGTTGGTTTAATAAAAACCATGTTCTTCTAAAAATCATCCTTTTAAACTTGGTTCTCTTTGAAAATCGTTCACAAGTTTTAGATCTACAAGATCACTAGTTCGCTTGGTTTATTATTTTTCAAGAAACATCATTTTTCTTTCAAATTCATGTGTAGACTAGAAGATGATTATTTCATACAAGCATATAATCATCTCTAACTTGTTAAATCATGTTTTTAATCATGCTTTAACAAGTTCCATATGATGATCTATCATCATATTACTAGAAATCAACAAGCAAGTATCAAGTAATCAACAATATATCAAAACAACTTTACTTCTTTATGATTTCATTTTATGTAACCTTTATGTTCAAGTTTTAAGTGTATGATTCTTAGTGTTCTTGTATAAACCAATCAACAATAACTTTTAACCACTACAAAACATGAAGCAAACAAGATCAAAGAAGCTTACTACTAGCTTTTAAGCTAGGGAAGATCAAGATGAAAATGTTGAGGATAATAGCAAACGAGAGGGGTCCTTCAATTTCCGAGAACACCGAGCTTCGTTATTCACCTTCTTACTCCTTAGGATGGCTTTGGAAATGGATGATCAAGACTTGATGATGGTGAGGGTGTAAGAGGGGTGTTCGGCCGAAGGTTGTGGAGGGGAGAAGAAGAAGTTGGGTGATGAAGATGAATGATGAAATTAGTGGTTTATAACCCTCCAAGATCTAATATCCAATGGGTAAGATGTCTCCCTAAGTACAAGCATGTCTAATCCAAGATCTTATGAGTTCCAAGGAAGGATTTAGAAGATATTAGAAGATTGGAGTAATCTTAGAGGTGGAGGCCACTAGGGCCGGTTATGGCACAAGGGGGGGGGGGTAAATGTAAATTAGATGGTAAGTAGGTGATTACTTAGGGGTTAAGATGTAAAGTCTAATGTGTAGTGTGTTACATGTATTATGTAATGTGTTCTAGTGCTCGGGGACCATAACTAGCTCAGAAGAATAAAAACAATGTTTCTTGCAATATTTTAGTGTTCCGGGTAATGTCCGGTTGTTCGGTTGGATACCGTTCCGTTAAAGTGCTAAGTTATTCCATATAGTGTCCTATATATATCTTTTTGTAATACTTTTAATTCCCAACACTCAGGAACGCATACAGGACTATTTAGTAAATTTTCTGCACAAGACTAGTATGTTAACAAGCACATGTAAGTATAACACAGTAATCAGAAAGCAGTTAAGTAATTCAGCACAGTCATCAAGCACTTTAATTAACATTAATAAATCGTACGGATACATGTAATTATGAGAGTTGTCACATTGTTCCAATGGTTTGATTCCATTGAGGTCACTCTACGACAGAGCGGTTGCCCCGACGATCTCCGCACTCTCAATGCAACTGGCGTCTTCCAGTCCCGCGCTTTAGACTGGTGGACGGCTGAGAGAAACAAACGTGGAAACGATGCAGCCTACGGTCTGTCGTGGGACGAACTCAAGGATTTCATGCTGGAAGAATTTTGCCCTCCTCATGAACGCCAAAAGTTGGAAGATGAATTCTGGCACATAAAGCAGAAGGATGGTGAAAACGCTGCCCTCACTGCTCGCTTCAAGCAGCTCAGTATCATCTGCCCTGATCAAGTGAAGACTTCTGACATGGCAATCAAGAAGTATATCCGAGCCCTGCTTGACTGTGTTGCAGATTTCGGGCAAGCGGCTAAGACTAAGACGATCGAAGAGACCTACCTACTGGCCGCTGAAATCAACGACAAGCGAGTCAAGGCTGGTGTCTGGGATAAAACTTCAAAGCACCTGCATCAAGCTACCTCCGCCGCTCCAACTGCCGAAACCGCCACCGCTCAACCGTCAAAGTCCTCACGCCGCAAGAAGAAGAACAACAATAGCAGCTCCAGCAACAAGAACTGTGTTGTCACCACCACTGTTGCTCCTCTCCAGGCCGTACTGGCCCAGCAGCAGCATCATCACCGTCCAGCACCAACTACTTATGCACCACCTGCAAAGCATGTCATTTCTGCGCTCACTTGCTCTTATCATCACCCGGTGGGTCTCGCCTGTCATTTCTGCGCTCACTGCAACATGTACGGCCACTTCACTGCTAATTGCCGTACTGGTCCACGCCAAGCCCCAGCTCAAGCCACTGCTCATCAAGCTCTGCTCCCAGCCCCGCAAGGCCAACAAGCGGCTCAGGCACCCGCGATCAACGCCCGAGTCTGCTTCGCATGTGGTGATCCCAACCACTTTGCGAACATGTGCCCGAACAGGGTTGTGAAACAAGAGCCCCAGCAGCAGCAGCAGCATCAACAACACCAACAGCAACAGCCTCAACAACAGCAACAAGCCGCACGTGCCAGAACCTTCAATATCAATAAGCCCAGGCTGACAACAACGTGGTCAATGGTACGTTCCTTGTGAATGGTATTTATGCTTCATGTTTGTTTGATACTGGAGCCGATAATTGCTTTGTGTCGTTCGAATTCGAGAAGTTACTTAGTCGTAAACGCTCCCATCTCCCCTCGACGTTCGATGTTGAAGTCGCTACTGGAAGAATTGTCGCCGTTAATTCTGTTCTTCGTGATTGTACTCTCGAGCTCAACAATCACATCTTCCCAATCGACCTTATTCCGATGCAACTCGGAAGTTTTGATGTTATAGTAGGCATGGACTTTCTTCGCGAAAACCATGCTGAAGTTGTGTGCTTCGATAAGATGATTCGATTCTCGCTCGCTAATGGTGATTTATTGTGTGTCTACGGCGAAACTACTTCGAAAGGTCTCAAACTCATGTCTTGTGCCCAAGCTAGCAAGTATCTCCGCAAGGAATACAAAGCTTTCTTGGCTAACATTGTAGTAGCGGAGAAGGAAAAGAAAGAAAAGGCGGTAATCCAGGTACCTGTAGTTAGCGAATTTCCCAACGTCTTTCCTGAAGATCTTCCCGGTCTTCCGCCAAGTCGTGATATCGATTTTCGTATCGACCTCATTCCTGGAGCTAACCCAATTGCCAAAGCTCCTTACCGACTCGCACCGTCTGAAATGCGTGAACTCTCAAACCAACTCCAGGAATTACTTGAGAAAGGCTTCATTCGCCCGAGCACCTCTCCTTGGGGTGCGCCAGTCCTCTTCGTTAAAAAGAAGGATGGGTCATTCAGGATGTGCATCGACTATCGGGAATTGAATAAGTTAACTATCAAGAACCGCTATCCCCTGCCTCACATTGATGATTTGTTTGATCAGCTACAAGGTGCTACGTGTTTCTCGAAGATCGATCTACGCTCAGGCTATCACCAATTGCGCATTCAAGAGGAGGATATACCCAAAACCACGTTTCGCACTCGTTATGGCCACTATGAATTCGTTGTTATGCCCTTTGGTTTAACCAACGCACCCGCGGTTTTCATGGATCTGATGAATCGCGTGTGTAAACCGTATCTCGACCGTTTCGTCATCGTATTCATCGACGATGTCTTGATCTATTCCAGATCGAAAGCCGAACACGCGCAACATCTACGTTTGGTTCTCGAGCTACTCCAGGGGAATCGACTCTATGCCAAGTTCTCCAAGTGTGAATTCTGGTTGGAGGAGGTTCAGTTTTTGGGCCACATTGTTAATAGTCAAGGTATTCACGTCGATCCCACGAAGATTGAAGCAGTTAAGAGTTGGATTACACCTAAGAACCCGTCTGAAGTCCGTTCTTTTCTCGGACTAGCGGGCTATTATCGACGATTTATCGAAGGATTCTCAAAGATCGTTGTACCGCTTAGCGCTCTCACGCATAAAGACACGCCTTTTGTTTGGGGAACTGAACAAGAGTCTGCTTTCCAAGATCTCAAGCACATACTTTGCAATGCTCCTGTTCTCAGATTGCCCGACGGAAACGACGATTTCATTGTCTATTGTGATGCTTCCAACCTTGTCCTTGGTTGCGTCCTTATGCAGCGAGACAAGGTTATAGCTTACGCATCTCGTCAGCTCAAAATCCAAGAGAAGAACTATACAACCCATGATCTCAAGCTAGGCGCACTTGTTTTTGCGTTAAAGATTTGGCGACACTACCTGTACGGTACCAAGTGTATGATCTTCACCGATCATAGGAGCCTGCAACATATCTTAAATCAGAAGGAACTTAATATGCGTCAACGCCGATGGGTAGAACTTCTCAACGATTACGACTGTGAGATTCGTTATCAACCAGGCAAAGCAAATGTTGTTGCCGACGCACTCAGCAGACGGAGCTATCTGCTTAGCACTCGTAACGTCCAAGGCCAATACGATCTCGAGACTCTCATCCGCGAAGCTCAGCATACATGTTTTAATGAACGCACTCTGAAGAAGGAAAGAATCTATCACGACGGAGCCCAGCTTGTGAGTAAATCAAATGGGATATTCCACTTTCTGGACCGAATTTGGATCCCTAAACGGACCGATTTGCGACAGATTCTGATGGACGAAGCCCACAAATCCAGGTATTCTATTCATCCCGGTGCCGATAAAATGTACCAGGATCTTCGCTACAAGTACTGGTGGCCGGGCATGAAAAGGGATATTGCTCTCTACGTTGGAAAGTGCCTGACTTGTGCAAGGGTTAAGGCCGAACACCAAAGACCCTCTGGCTTACTCGAGCCACCACCAATCCCTATGTGGAAATGGGAGAGTATAGCTATGGACTTCATAACAAAACTTCCGCACACGTCATCAGGTCACGACAGCATCTGGGTTGTTATTGACCGACTGACCAAATCAGCTCACTTTTTACCAATACGGGAAGACTACAAGGTAGAACGATTAGCCCGAATCTACACCAACGAGATCATTTGTAATCATGGGACGCCTCGCGACATCATCTCTGACCGTGATGCTCGGTTTACCTCGTGACTGTGGGAAACGTTTCAAACGGCTCTCGGTACATCGCTTAATCTAAGTACCGCATTCCACCCTCAAACCGACAGTCAGACTGAAAGAACGATTCGTACACTTGAGGACATGCTCCGTTCGTGTGTCATAGACTTCGGTGGTAATTGGGATACATACCTGCCGTTAGTCAAATTCTTGTATAACAACAGTTATCATTCCAGCATTCAAATGGCACCATTCGAGGCTTTATATGGAAGAAAATGTCGATCGCCTATTGTATGGCACGAGATCGGTCACTCGCAATTAACCGGTCCCGAGCTATTACAAGAAACGACTGACAAAGTCCTCCAAATTTGAGACAACTTGTTGAAAGCTCGAAGTCGACAGAAAAGTTACGCCGATAGACGACGCAAGCCCCTTGAATTTGACGTTGGCGACTACGTACTCCTAAAGGTATCACCTTGGAAGGGTGTGGTCAGATTCGGCAAGAAAGGGAAATTAGCGCCTCTATATGTTGGACCTTTTAAGATCCTGGAAAGGATCGGAAAAGTCGCCTACAGACTCGAACTACCGGAGGAACATAGTAATGTCCACCCGACTTTCCATGTGTCAAACCTCCGAAAGTGCCTGGCTGAGCATGATTTAATCGTACCTCTCGATGACCTTCAAGTAAATGAAACACTACACTTCGTGGAAAAGCCTGTCGAAATCATGGATCGCCAAACCAAGCAGCTCAGACGCTCACGCATTCCTATTGTGAAAGTCTGATGGGAAGGCAAACGAGGCGCGGAGTTCACTTGGGAACTCGAAAGCGACATGAAGGCGAAGTATCCGCAGTTGTTTGTTACCGCTTCGAACTAATTTCGGGACGAAATTCCCTCAACTAGGGGAGGCTGTAACACCCCGTGTTTTCGAAAGTCAAAGTCAAAGTCAAGGTCAAGTCAACAATCGATTTCGCAACTTAACTTTTAGTGAATTTCTTTTATGTGTTTACTTTAGTTGTATTATGTGGAGTAAGTGTCAATAATCACAATAATCGACGTATGTTATTCGTTATTTAATCGACTTACGACTATGAACTATAGGAAGTAACAATGCGATAAAGTCAACTAAACGCTAATCAATCTAATTTAATCGACATCGAATCGCAATCGCGCTCGCAACTCGAATTACGCATTTTGGTTATTGTTATACGTGTGTATGTGCCTTAAGTGTTACTTGTGCATGTTTATTTATGTTATGTATGGTAATCAATCGAATCGCAATCGAAACTCAATCGCAATCGAACTTAATCGCAATCAAAATGGTATGATAATTGGTGAAGAAGGGATAGTGCAAGATATGAGTAGTTGGGATTAAAAGTAATTTGACTAGGAAAATCTATCGCATCGCAACGCTCGCAATCGCCATCGAAATATCAAAAATCGTCGCGCCGAACACTCGAATCAGGCGACCGATCGATCAGGCAACCAGCCGATCGACCAGCCGATCGACCAGCCGACCGTTCGGACTGCCGTCCGATCGGACAGGCTGTCCGATCGAGCTACCTGGCCGATATGCCAGCCCTTTCCTCCTTTTGGAACTCTATAAATACCCATGTCACTTTCATTCTTTCTACTTTTGGAAACTCTCTGACCGACCAGCTCGTGCTCCTCACCTTTTCCTCGATTTCTCTCAATTCCGGTAAGATCTCACCCTAAATCTTGTACTTTCTTGATCTACACGCACTCCTACACCTTTCTATCTTTTGAATCTTAATTTTTAACCGTGAAATCATCAAGATTCAAGGTGTTCTAGGGTGACGTCATCATGTGTTCTTGAAGAACTTCATGTTTTGGCCTCAACCTACCAAGAACAACTTAGATCAAACCGATTTCCAGATAAACAAACAAAGATCTTTCATAGATCCAAACATATTCACAAGAAAAAGGATTGAAAGATGGTTTTTCAACTTCTTTCAATTCTTTTACACTCAATGCACTTAAAACCGATAGAACCGGGACTTGTGCCGACTCACTACTCATTATTGTGGTTGTGTTGGTTCAAAGATCCGTATTCTATCCGCGAGATTATCGATTCCGGGTTAAACATGGAACGTCGTCTCGAACCGTCCACTGATCGAGTTGGGGTGATTCCTGTCCGATCAGGAGCGCCAAGTATTGACGAGGTTTCTGTTGCTTGACACGTTATCAAAATATCTCGATAAAACGACAAACTAACAAAACGACCAAGTGTAAGACGAACAGGTTAACCAAGACGGAGTGCCGTCCGAATGGACTACTGTCCGAACGGACAGCCCAACCGAGCGACTGGCCAACCGAACGGCTTACACCATGGGTCCCACACTTAACCAACTTTATCTGAAGTTTGAGTATTGAACGAATTGCTATCTGATCGGACTACCATCCGACCGAATTACTCTTCGGATCATGAGATACTTGAACTTCAACACTTAAACAATTTTCAACATGTTCAATGCACTAGGAATACCACCCGATCGAACTGCTGTCCGATCGAGTGACAACCTACTATGAACTTGTGCTAGCTGAAGTGCCCAGCCGATCGGGTTGCCGGCCGATCGAACAACCGTCCGATCGACAGACCTGATAGGTAGAGATACTTCTACGTTTTCAAATGCTACAACAAAAACTTCAAAAGTCAAGCCATCATACACAAACACATCCTTCCTAAAGGAAGAAACAATCCACTCGAACGGCCATCCGATCGGACAGCCGTCCGAACGGATTGTCACTCGCACGACCAGCTTTCCGATCGGACTACCAACCGATCGACCAGCTGTTCGACCCACCAACACTTATTCTCGTTTTACGCGTCACTTATCGTTATGCTATTGAACTATTCAGGCTAACCTCACTCTCAAGCGATCCCTTCAATCCATCATCGTTGTGAGTATACTCGATCCCTTTTTTTTTGCTTTACGCACTTTTGGGTGTTACATACATTACTTATTCTAAAACACATCGAACACACTACTCAATACTTTAAACGCTAACCGTTACCGCATGTTATACGTGACTAAATGAATGCTTGTTTGTTATGTTTACACATGGAATGCTGTCTACCTGCCTTAGCAACGGTAGTACTATTAGTTTGTACTCAGCACCCGTTCACTCGGGGGTTGTTAAGGACAATTATTTGCATGGATTACAGTGGTGATCATGTATTACGAACTGCCTTGGGCAGTCAATCCGCATTCATTGGTATCGATAGGTTCATGTCGATAACTAACATGCCTCATTTCTCTCTGTGTACGTGCTGGTTATGCGTAACGCTTTCGAACTCTATATGCTATTATCAAACTTGTAAGCTCACCTTTACACTATGTGTATTGACTTTTAATTTAACGTATGTGACAGGTTCTTAGGATGCTTATCTGCTAGGAAATCGAGGCTAGAATAAGGCTCTAGAGGCCAACAAATAGTTGTCTGTACAAATGAAATCAAGAGTCTCTAGAAGCAGATAAACAATTGCTCTATTTGAAAAATCTGAGTTGTCGGAATATAACTATTTGCCTAGATTTTGTCTGTAATAATTTGTTTTACCTTTTGAGACATGGTATGGGACATGTTACTTTAAATTGATTGGTAATGATAATTGTTATGGAAACTTCTGGACAATTTGTTTCGCTCAGTGCCATACCCTGATGTTTCCGCCATCGGTTGGGGTGTGACAGATTGGTATCAGAGCCATAACTATAGGGAATTAGGCAAGACTCGACCTAGTCCGGGTCGATGTCTTAGAGACCTAGTCTATAGTTAGGAACCAACAGACCGACTTGTGTAAAACAACAAAGCGCGGCGGAAAACATCGGGGAGTGTTGCAACAGAATTATCGTTTCATAACCATGGATACAAAAAGTGTTTCGTTTTATTGATAATTTTAAACATTTACATTGTCTTAACATAGAATAAACAAGTTTCATTTCGACTATCATTGTTTTAAAGTCACTAAGGCTTCGTCCTGATCCTATGTGACTCATGCATCCTAGTATTCATCATCAAGCATCAACACCTGAAACATATGTGAAAATAAAGTCAGCAAAGAAATGCTGGCGAGTACATAGGTTTTATAGGAGTGTCGGATTCATGGCTAGTTTAAATGTTGCAATACTGTATTAAAACCTTGTTTTGAAAAGAGTATAATATTGCCACTTAATTAACCAACTCAAATCAAGCGGGTTATAGTTTATAAAACCTCGTAGCCATGATTCCTAACCCAAAAACATTTGTTTTAGTAGAGCAAATTGTAAAACATCTCGTATTTAACTCGTTTAATAAATCCCGTGTGTTACTTCGAAAACATCGTTGTGTGACATCGTTTCAATATCATTTACCCAAGTGAACTAAATAACGCCACGGTATGTAATATGTTGAAAACACTTATATATAAGAAGTACCAACGGCGTATCTACCATCTTTTCACCACATTACACCCGTCCCGTTATCTAAACACTAACCAAAACCAATCGCTTACCCAAATCGTTTAACATCGTTTCCAAATCGTTTACTCGTTTAAATTGTTCCCAAATCGTTTACTCGTTTAAATCGTCCAAATCATCCTCGTTTTAATTGTGAGAACTTATGTATGGTCGTCTCGCTAATAACATTCAAACCTTTGTGACTCGTTCATCGTTTAACTTGTTCTTGCATTAACAAACCACCAAAGGGTAAGTTAACAATCATCAGATTCAGTCGTTACCCACAACACCCACACATAACCATGGGTGTAGTAAAATAACGGGATTTGTCGGATCCTATGGTACCATAACCTAATACTGGTCGGCTTGATCAGAATTAATGAATGTCATTCGTTATGTAACTACAACCAACAAGTTCGTTCACTTTATCGAAATCGTTATTAGTTTAGTATAAATCGTTCTATTCGTTTTTGAAATCATCGTTTAAACCTTGAAAACATTTAGTACATATGAATCACCCCAAAACAATTCAAAATAGTAAAATAGGGGAACTATGTACTCACATGTAGTGCAAGGTATCCTCAATCAATAGTACTTCAACAAACTCGAGTAAACCAGAGAAATCAAGTAGCACCTAGTAATTTAATCACTAGGCAAAAAATAGACGCCTAAATCGGAAGATCGGACAGAATGAGGTCTTGTAAACCAAATGAGTGTTGGAACTCATGTGATATGGTTTAACAAGGCCTACATTCTAAATCGGAACCTAACCTAAGTGCTTTCGACCCATCGCGACCCATTAAGGTAGCTTATGCTACTTTAACGCGTCGTGTGCGCAAACGCACGTTCGAGACGTCTAACTAGTCCTATGACAACTATTATATGCCTATACAAGTTTAATCATGTTGTATAATCAGTTATGTGACAAAAGTTTAGGTTACATATGCTTAATTACCAATTATGCATGAAAAGGGCATTTTGGTCATTTACCTAAGGCATATAAACTACTTATCATACAACCATCTAAACTAGGTGACCATAAGGTATAACCTCGGAAGGTTATTCCCTATGCTACTATGGTCACCTAATGTGTTTGGTCGGATCCTAATGATCGACCAAACGGGTCGCGTTCGAAAGTATAAGCGATTGATTAGATCGCTTACCTTTATGACCCTATATAAGCACTAAACTAAAAGTGACGAGCTAAGCATGTTAAAACATGCTTAACTAAGTTAGAAAACAGGTTTTGATATCAAAACAAACGGTTTTGATATCCTAGAGTAGTTTGGTTACAAAATACGCGTAAATGCGCATTTTGGCCGAAACTTCGACTCGTCACAGAGCCTAGATAACGTGGTAATCAGTAGGTATAGTCACTAGGGGCTATAACCATCATGATTACACTCACCTTATGAAGTTCAAACGAACTTCACATTGACCATAAACTGGTCAATGCAGAAAGTCAAACGCAGTTTGACTTTAACGCTAAAACGAATGAAAAGAACGAAAGAACACTTACAGAAGGTCCCCGCAAGATTTGATTCTGATTTTTCTCTCAGGTAGGAAGCATATACTTCCACTTAGAGAGCATAAATCA